>JARJCN010000018.1:600000-761420 GCA_029282135.1 Mycena belliarum
ACGCGTCGGACGCGTACATTGAGTTTGTTGAGACGCGCTGAGCATCAGATGTCTTGAGCTGCGCCAGGTGCACGTCAGAGGCCAGGCTGCGTGCATTCAGTGCCTTCTTTCCCTGAGTGGTGTTATAGGATTCAAATCAGATATTTCTGAACTGAGTGGCACGGGGGGGCGGCGCGGCGGCGGGGGTAGGGCGCGGGGAAGCCAGATAGGGGTCTGCCGGGACCCCAAAATTGTTGTTCTCAGACACGAAGGTAAATTCAGCCATAGAGGGGGTGCAGAAGGGAGTTCAGAGTAGAGAGGGTACGATGAGAGCAGTATAGTATACATATTTGCCTCCTGTGGCACAACAATGGGAGGCCACCGAGCTGAATCAGGCAGCGCGCGCGCCATCACTACATCACCGGCAGATTTGCCGGTGATTCCCGAGGCATCCCAAAAGGGCAGGACCCGGTGTCGGCCCAAATTCCCAGATGCGCCCGTCCGCATCCGCTGCGTTGCGGGAGAACGAGGGTGGAAGTCGGTCTGCGGGCTTCTAGGAGTCGGTCGCGGCAACACTCTATTTGCTAAGTTCCTGACGCTTTCCCGGCGGCTAGAAGACAGCCTGAGCATCACGGGAGCAGCACGCGAGTTTACGGGGAGACGAGTGGCTTGCGGGGTTCGAGGCGGGCGACATGGACGACATGGACGGATGGCGAAGGAAGACTTAGAAAGCAGGAGGAGTCGGCCGATGCCGGCAGGCCAAAACTCCGGTCCGGGCAAGGCCGCGGTTTCGTCTTCGTCCCAACATCGTCCTAGTCCACCAACCATATCTGGAGCTTGGATTCCCGCAGAGGTTGTTTCATTCTACATGTACGGGACGAATGTCAGATGGTCGGGATCCTGACGGTCTGTTTATACGTTTCCTTTTCTTTCATGTCTTCGACTTTGACAGGTGGTCTTTCGCGGCTTGTTCAGTGTTCACTGAAACGACTTCTAAACTTGAGACCCGAAAACCACCTCGTTTCGGGGATGCAGACGCAAACTGGGCCGAAGTATCACAACCCTAATGGTCGGACGACTTTGAGCCAACCCTCCACGAGTCCACGATTCACGAACTCTCGGTATCCTTCAACTCAGCTCAGTTCGGCGATCCAAGACTGAGGACTTTTCTGATATCCGGGGACGTGGGAGCGCAAATATAGCGGTCTCGTCCGATTTTTGCGGGTTCCCAATCTTTCTTTCAGTGTTCCGTTGATTATTAGCTTTAAAACGGACGGACGCCGTGCTTGGTGTCTGCGCTCCACTCCCACTGCACGCACCTCAGAATGGATCCCTTCAACTTTGGAGACTGGGCGGAAGAGCCTCTTGGCCGCTATCTACAGGCTGTTCCGTGGGCTACTGTTGCCCTCTCTGCGGGAGTACTGGTCTGGAGCTTATCAGGTACTCCGAAGACGGCGGCTGTCTCGGGAATGAAAGCACAGAGCAGGGCAGGAAATCTGGTGCTCGGGGTAGGAAGGCTGGTGGGCTGTCTGGCCCTCCTCGCACTTCAACTTTCCTTCTTGCCGAATTCTTCAAGTCAAGACTCGACGCTCAGTTATCGGCTTGAGAGCAGCCTACCCTTGACCTATGTCCGTTCCGTTGATAACATACACCCGTTGATGATTGATGCTCCTCCGCAGGTCTACACTACACTTCTCGCGATTGCTTCACTCTGCACGAGACCGCTGATGTGTGATATCGCTGCTCGGCATTCCGCTGCCGTTCTAATCTCAACTCTCGGTGTTTACCTGTATCGCGACGTCTGGCCGCTAGCCAAAATCTCCGACGACGCCCCAGATTTTCCCGAGGGCAACATTGGGTGGATCAGGCTTGCTCTCCTGGGATTTACTGGCGTCTTGGTTCCCCTGCTGTCCCCTCGGCGATATATCCCGGTCGATCCCTTGGTATGATTTACTCCATCACAAGAGCCTTCTCTGACTGTCTGGATTCAGAATCCGATGGAAGAACCCAACCTGGAGCAGACCGCGAGCATCCTGTCGCTCGTCTCCTTCTCGTTCCTCGATCCGACCATCCTGCTCGCGCGCCGGCTCAAGCTCGTTCCCTACGACCTGCTCCCCCCGCTCGCGGACTACGATTCCGCGCAGTATCTGAAGGCCACGAGCTTCCCGGTACGTGGTGCCCCACATGCCGCCGCGCGCCCTCATGCACTCGCTACAGCATATGCGCCGGAACCGCCACTTGTTCTTCGGCATCCTTCGCACGCTCCGCGCTGACTTCGCCATTCTGGGAGTTATCTCGGCCGTCATCGTCGTAGGGAAGTTTCTGGTCCCTGTTGGCGTAAGCCAGCTTCTCCGGTACGCGACGTTGTAGTTGCGGGTTCCTGTAGCTTACGCATAGGGCAGGTACATCGAGACCGGGGGGGAAGGCGCGACCGTGCGCCCCTGGGTGTGGGTGCTATGGCTGTTCCTCGGCCCGACGACCGCCACGCTCAGCGAGCAGTGGTACATGTTCATAGTCGTGCGCCTCTCCCCCACGTCCATTCGCTCTTCTTCTGACGGAAATCCAGTCGCGCGCCGGCGTCCATTTGGAAACCATTCTCACTGAGCTCGTCTTCGAGCACGCGCTGCGCATGAGAATCAAGGCGGAGTCGACGTCGACCGGGCGCAGCCTCCTTGGGCGGCTCAACAACATGATCACGACCGACATCCGCATCATCATCATGGGGAAGCGGCTGCTGCTGTCCGTCGTGTATATGCCCCTGCAGCTCGTTCTGTCGATTTGGTTCCTCTACTCGATATTGGGATGGAGGTAAGCATACGACTCGGCAGCCGCACGCCCCAGTGCTGAGCCGCTTCTGGCAGCGCCTTCGTCGGGCTCGCGACAATCTTCGCTATGCTGCCCGTCCCTGGCCACGTTGGGAAGTGGGTGCAGGTGGCCCAACGAGACTTGGCGAAGAAGCGGGACGTCCGGGTTCAGAGCGTCACTGAAAGTGGGTTTCCTGCTTCTGATCAACGTCCCAACATTCAGCCTTGTTGCACAGCTATCAACGTCCTCCGGATGGTCAAATTATTTGGCTGGGAGAGCAAGATGAGTTCCGAGGTTGCTGAAAAGCGGCGGAATGAGCTTGCGTGCTTGCGGAAGCGCAAAGTCTTGGACCTTGTGAATGGGTGCCTCAAGTGAGTTCTACTGGCCCCGAAGTTCTACGGCTAATGAGTTCTCAAGCATTCTCGTCCCGATCGTAACCATGATCGCTACATATGCGACCTAGTAAGTGTTATGCCCTCCCTTGAGTTTCTCTTCTCAATATTCGCAGTGTAAGAATATGTTCATCATGCCACTAGAACTTAGCCGAACTGACGCGATGTAGACGATCATCATGAAGCAGGACTTGACCGCCTCCAAAGTCGGTCTTTCCGTCTTCGGCTGATAGATTCATTAACCGCCCTGCAATGCAGGTCTTCAGCTCTATGACCGTGTTCAACATGCTCAAAATCTCGGTCGAAAGTATCATCTCTTCCTGGACGCAGTTTCTCACCAGCAAAGTCTCGCTCGACCGGATGGACGACTTTTTGCGCAACGTTCGTTTATGTATCCCGCAACGTCTGCATGTACTGACACGACACAATTGACAGACTGAGCTGCTCGATGTCTACTCTGAAGCGGAGCCATTCGTTGTCCCAGCAGAAAGCCGAGACGTGATCGGCTTTCACAATGCGACGTTCTCTTGGACGAAGGCCCCTGCGGATAGCTCATCCGGTTCCGCTGCGCGGAAGTTTTCTCTGCAGATCGGCGACCTGGTGTTCAAGAACGGGTGCGTCAACCTGATTGTGGGCCAGACGGGGGCGGGAAAGTCGTCGCTTTTGCTGTCGCTTCTAGGTATGTGTACCGCATCTTGGCAGGCAGAGCATTGAAACCTGGGGCCGTAGGGGAAACATACTTTACGCCGTCGTCGCCGGGCGGGTGGTATAATCTCCCACGGGAGGGTGGTGTGGCATATGCTGCACAGGAGTCGTGGGTGCAGAGCGATACCATCAAGGTTCGTCTCGAACCCAAACAAGACGATTATGCTAAGGCGAACGAATTATGTAGGCAAACATCGTGTTTGGTGCTGAATTTGATGCCGAGCGATACAGAAAGGTATGCCACATTTATGCTCGGCTAGAAGGGCCTGTTTCTGAGTGATCTAGGTCCTATATCAGTGCTGCCTTGAACGGGATCTGGAACTTTTCGCTGCTGGAGACGAGCAGGTTGTAGGTGAGATGGCCTCCGGGAACGAGCATCATAAGTGATTGCTGACTTTTTTGCAGGCGAGCGTGGTCTTACGCTCAGCGGCGGCCAGAAGGCACGAGTGACGCTTGCGCGGGCGGTGTGAGTCTCTCGATTACCACCGTACCGAGAGCGGACGTGACAACTTCTGCAGGTATTCCCAGGCGAGAATCCTGCTCTTGGACGATGTCCTGGCCAGTCTCGATGTCCACACGTCCAAGTGGATCGTCGAGAAGTGTCTCGGCGGGGACTTGATCGCCGGGAGGACAGTTTTACTTGTCGTGAGTCTTGTCCAAACGAACAGCTAGCCAAGTCCTCAATTGGAACTAATATCCCAGACCCACAACATTGCGCTAACGCGCTCGATTTCGTGGTTCACTGTGTCGTTGGACCTTGACGGCCGCATCATCAGCCAAGGGTCTGTTCAGGATGCATTGGAGAAGGATGTTACGCTGAGAACCGAAGCATCGGAAGACCAAGCATGCCTGGAAGCTTCTGAGGAGGTGGTAAACACCTCAGAAGCACCTAAAAAGAAGCCTGCTGCCAGCGGTAAATTGATTGTGCCTGAGGAGGTCATGGAGGGGGGCGTCGGATGGAGTCCTGGTCAGTGCGCCTCTCAGATTGAACTCGTCCACTTCATTCACATCCCGCTAGTGCAAATGTATCTCCGCAGCCTGGGTGGAAACTATCCCGGACTATTTTATTTGACACTACTTCTGGTCTTGATCTTTCGAAATTTCTCTGGACTGGCGCAAACGTGGTACCTTGGATACTGGTCCTCTCAATACGACACTCGGCCCGCATCCGAGGTCCCTGTCTTATAGTAAGCTCACCTCACTAAATTTAGTTTTTACTGAAGAAATCCGCAGTCACCTGGGCGTTTACGGTACATCTATGCCTTGTGACATTTTTCAACCACATTGTTTACCTTTGTTATTTTAGGTTCAATTCTGCTTTCGGTGTTCCTCTTTTACGCCGGCGGATTTTTGGGCTACACTTTTGGAATCTTGAGGGCATCTGACACGCTCCACCGCCAGCTGGTTGATTCCATACTAACCACGACACTACGGTACACTTCACTTCCTTCGTAAATTACTAATTGATCAATCACATACCACAGCTGGCTTGACACGACACCCACCTCCCGTATGATCGCGAGGGGGACACAGGACATGGGTATGGTCGACGGGCCGATCGCGACGGCTCTTTGGAGCCTCTTCGACGATACTCTGTCCATGGTCGTCACATTCGGTGCAATTGTGCTCTACACTCCCATCTTCCTCGGACCAGGCCTCGTGCTCTTCATGCTCGGCAGCTACTGCGGCAGAATTTTCATGCCCGCACGTACATCAGTGAAGCGTCATATGAGTAATGCGCGCGCGCCAGTGCTCGGGCAGTGAGTAGTTCGATACCAGGACGAATGCGCTGCTGATACTTCCCAGTTTCGCAGCCGCTGTCGCGGGTCTCAGTGTGTTCGTTCAGAAATCAATGAACCCTCATTCTGACAGACTCTCAGTCTCCATCCGGGCGTACCAGTGCCAAGGCTCTTTCATCAAGGAGTCACTTCGCCGGCTCGATCGCCACAGCAGGGCGGCACGCCTCTCCTTCGACCTCACACGCTGGACAACTGTGCGGACTCAAACCCTCGGCAGCATATTCACGGCATCGCTCGCCGTATATCTCGTATACTTCCAGCATTACAGCGCCGCAAATACGGGGTTCTCGCTCAACGCCGCGGTCAATTTTGGAGAGACGATTGCTGGGTGGATGTTGTAAGTCTTCCCATTTGTTTGAGCCTTCTTGTGCTGATTGGGGCATGGAAGGTGTCTGAATGATTTCCTGTTAATGAGTAAGTAAATACACCTTATAGATCATCATTCACTTATAACACTCTTCTCAGCCAATAGGTGCGGCGGCCCTCCATTGGAACCAGTACTGAAATAGAGTATGTTCAGTCTCGAGCGGATCGAAGCGTACATAAATATTGAGCATGAACACAACCCTACGACGCAGGGGGTACCCCCTGCGGCGTGGCCGACCGGCGGAGAGCTCGTCGTAGAGGATCTATCCGCGCGATACTCGCGCGATGGACCAAACGTGCTCCACGGCATCTCATTCAGTGTCAAGGCTGGTGAGAGGATTGGTGTAGGTGAGTCAGCTCAGTGTTTTTGATGGTCGTCGATCTAAGCATATCCAGTTGGGAGGACGGGGTCGGGCAAGGTAAATCTCCTGTATTCCGTATGCGGCTCTAACCGCCGGACAGAGCTCATTGACACTGGCACTCCTGCGCGCAATTGTCACTGAGGGTTTCGTTATGTACGACGGCATTGCGACGGACACGTTGAACCTCGAGGCACTCCGCTCAAAGATCACCATCATCCCCCAAATGGTGCGTTCCCTCCACTCAAGTTCCACTCCTGCGCTTATATTGGCAAAGCCCGAGCTGCTCAGCGGGTCCCTCCGGCACAACCTGGATCCATTTGATCAATTTAGCGATGACGAGCTGACCGACGTACTGCGGGCAGCCGGGCTTTATTCTTTACAGACCGAGCTTGCGGAGAACCAGATCACACTTTCTACAGCGGTTTCCAGCGGGGGCAACAACTTGTCCGTGGGACAGAGACAGATCATCGCCCTGGCGAGGGCTATGCTTCGCCGGAGCAAACTTCTTATTCTGGACGAAGGTAAGGTGTTGCGGCTGCCAGTGTATGCCGATACGTCCTTATGTCTGAACCTTTTCTAGCCACTTCTGCCATTGGTATCCCTGTTCCGCCTCTTTATGTGACGTGTACTCATTAAAGGGACAGATTACAAAACCGATGCAATAATCCAAAACTCCCTCCGTAATGAGCTCGGGAGCGATGTTACGCTGATTATAGTCGCACACAGACTGCAAACCATTATGGACGCCGACAGAATTGTACGGTGCATTCTGTCTAAGTATTGGTGTCAATGGTGACCCACTGATTTCCCGTTTCAGCTGGTTTTGGACACCGGGCGCATCGTTCGTCCCTTGTTTGAGACAAATCTTTCAGAGTTTTAACCCCAATCCAGGTCGAATTTGACACACCGAAGAATTTGCTGGAAGCGGGCAATGGCTATTTCAAGGCTCTTTTGAACGAGTCGGAGGATCGGGATGCCCTGTATGCGATGCTTAAAAAACCTGGGGGTCTGGGGATGGTTTGAGACTGGTGCAAGGCTCCCGAATGCCTAATTCCGGAATTTGCCGAGTTCCTATCACCGGAAAATGTCGGAAACTAACGTGGACCCACCATATCGGGTATATCTAAGTATCATCATTACCCGATATAAGCACGCACTGAGAACTAGTAGTTTTTTTTCGGGTGACGGGAACTGTGAGTGAGCTTACAAAAAAGCCTTGTGTGTGGGATTCAAGCGGGTTTTGCCTTCGTGACGCGTGCATTCGCGCAACATTCGCGTTGGTTGCGCTATTATATTATGCTCGCCGGGTGGCTCCAGGCTTGTTTCCCCCAAGTTTACGCTAAGTAACTGGGACTCGGGAGGCTGCTCCAGTAGTAAATATACTCTCAGCAGTCGGCGCGTCACCCGCACACCCATACATACTAGTAAGGTTGCAAGCGGCATTCAACTTTCAAATTTCAGGGTCAATATGATGCGGATCACATGCCCTGAAAACTCGTGTTTTTTGAATTTCCGAGTCTTTGCCAAGGCTTTGCAGAACCTTGAATCCTGCTTCCCCCACGTCCACCATGGCTGCGCCGCAGACGTTTCTCCGCCAGAGGAATGCTACGGCCTCTACTGAAGAACCGCAAGAACCCGTTTCGGACGCCAGACGAAAGCGCGACGAGGTCGTGTGGGGCAAAACACCCGGGGGCGAAGGCGGGCTGACTT
Organism: Mycena belliarum; assembly: GCA_029282135.1. Lineage (NCBI taxonomy): Eukaryota > Fungi > Basidiomycota > Agaricomycetes > Agaricales > Mycenaceae > Mycena > Mycena belliarum. The sequence goes on from JARJCN010000018.1 coordinate 608,119, forward strand.
GACTTGTAGAAATCCGCGCTGACGTTACTACAGTATTCCGTGTCCCAACCACACACGATGTCCTTACGCTCTTCCATCCGTCATATCCAAAAAGTCACCTCGATCTACTAAATTTGGCGCTGCTCGGCTCGCAGCTCGTATTATTCGCTGTGCTACCCCGAAACTTCGCTCGGATCTTCTTCCTGGTGTACTTCGCATTTTGGCGCGCCGCCTATGACGCGGGGCTCGGATGGATCCTCACTAAACAGAGCAAGAAGAAGTGGATTGTGCGCGAGGTGCAGAAGCTGGGCTGGCTCGATCCCAGCCGCCGTCCTGGGATCCGCAGCTGGATCAAGGCGCAGCTTGTGGGAAAGATGGGCAAGGACTACTCTTTCGACGTGGGTCTCTGGGAAAAGTGCTGCGACGGGTGACTAACTTTTACTAGGAACTCCCGCTCGAGTACAACACGTGGCTATTGTTTCGCCAGGCTGTGGATGTGATCCTCCTCAAGTTCGTCGCGTCTTCCGCTCGATAGCGCATCTAATCTCGGCCCCAGTGATTTCCTGGCGTACTGCATGTTTGCATTTTCGTCCTTTCGTGTACCGGAGGGTTTATCGTTTTTCGTGCATGTCATGAGGTACGGACTTTGGCGCGAACTGATTGCCCCGGCTTAAAACACCCCAGATGGCTCGGAGGGCTGATGCTAATCGGGTTCAACCTCTGGGTCAAGACAGAGGCACACAACGTGGTGAAAGACTATGGGTGGTACTGGGGCGACGTGTTCTTTCAACGTGGCGCGCTTGTTTTCGACGGCGTGTTCGAGCTGGCGCCGCACCCTATGTATTCTGTTGGTCCGTCGCGTCCTTTCATCGCGACCGTTCCTTAAGCCGTTGTACAGGCTACGCCGGCTATTATGGTCTCTCGCTCATCACGGGCAGTTACCCCGTGCTTTTCGCCAGCCTTGCGGGCCACGCCGCCCAGTTTGCTTTCCTGGTGTGCTTCGAGAATCCCCGTGCGTGTCATCCCCTCCTTGTTGCGCCCGCGCTGACAAAATGCAGATATCGAGCGCATGTACGGGCAGCGCAAAGCGATCTCGAAGCGTATTCCCCTGCGCCCTCGGACCAAACCTACCACGACACCTTTTGAAGTGCCCCCCTTGGAGCTCGACGAATACACCACATCTACTCCATCAGTGACCGAGGGAGAAACGGCCACAGAGACGGACCTCGAAACCGAGACCGAGACCGAGCTGGAGAACGAGGCTACGGCACCGGCCAACCGGATGCGTCCGACCCACCAGCAGCCGTCGAACGCCAGCTCGATCCCGGAATTGAACGCGCCCAGGAAGAAGAAGGCAATGTCGCAGCATGATCTGCTGACCAAGTACTTCCGGCGCGACACGGTAGTGCTCAAGAACCTCGATCTCCTCCGGTGCGTTTATTTCATCTCGCTTGGAGGATCCTTTTTACGGCATTGTAGTGCAAACGATGCGACTCTCGTTCTTGTCGTCGCATACTCGCTGGTATTCTCGCTCCTCCCCCAGGTCTCGGCCCGGACGGCGCTTGGTCTGCACTTTGCGCATGCGTTGGCGTGGTGCCTCTTCCACTGCTTTGGACTTGGGCTCCTCCTCCGGGCACAGGGGCAGAGCAAGTTCCTTGTGCGGCATTTCATGAAGAACTACCACTACCCGGCGAACGACGGTGACCGCGGCGCCATCGTGGAGGCATTTGCGAACTGGAAAGCGATCTATAATTTGAGTTTGTGCATGTCATATGGTTTGTGTCCCGCTTTGGTAAAAAGTAGCAGCGCTGACGGATGCGGCTGGCAGTGTCGGTCATCGGGGTGGCGTGGCAGACGTACTCGATTCCAAACGATTGGACGGTTGGACACGAGCTGTTAAGGCATACGCTCGGCGCCGTATGTTTCGTGTCCCTTGTTGTTGCTCAGTGGCTGATGGATGGTCTCCAAGCTCCTTGTGGGATTGCACATCTGGGCGGCGCAGGAGTGCTTCGAAGTGCTTGGACTTTTCGGTGCGCCACCTGCTACGCAGCCTCTGCCTTGAAGCTCATGCTCTTTTTTAGGATGGTTCTTCGGCGACTTTTTCATGGAGGAGTTCCCCTCGCATCTCGAGTACACAGGCATCTACCGGTGCGCCCTCGGTCGTCCTCCATCTCCTTGGCTGCCACTGACATCGACTCGGCACAGTTACCTGAACAATCCCGAAGTCATGGGCGGCGCCGCGTGGTTCGGGCTGGCGCTCATAAGTGGGAGCAAACTTGTGCTCACTCTCGCCGTCATCCGACACCTCTCCCAGTGGTGGTTCCTCAGTGTTGTTGAGAAGTGTGTTGGATCCCTCCTGCTCCTCCTTTCCCTTCGCGGCAAGGACACTCACTGATACGTCGATGACAGCCCGCACATGCGCAAGCTGTACGGCGATTCTCTGCGCAAGGACGCGGGCTTTGTCAAAGTGATCAAGAGCGTCGCGAGCAAGAATGCGCGGATCCTGGAGTGGCGCGCGGAGAAGCATGTGCCGGAGCTCAGTCGCGTGGCCACTGGGGTCGCAAAGGAGGTCAAGGGCACCTTTGACAAGGTGTACGAGGAAACGGCGGACGCTGTGGAGGAGTTTTTCGCGAAATGTAAGCCGTCTCGAATTTTATGAGACCCTAGCTGACTGGACCCTTCTAGCACGGCCGAAGATCTCGGGCGTGATGCAGGACACGAAAGTGATGCTACAACAGTCGCGGGAGCGGCTCGTTATTACGTGTGTTGTTCTTGCTCTTGACCGGACGCTGTCGCTGAAGGACGCGCGGTAGGCGCATCGCCAATGACATCTCGTCGTACGATACCTCCAAATACAATGTCGCGGCCGTGCCGAGCGCTGACGGGTCGTTGCGGTACTACCTCGGCGAGCCCATTCGGCTCAAGTGGGAAGCGCCCCAGACCCACTCACGCAAGGATTGGGTCGGGATCTACCGGGTGCGCAGCCTCACGTGGTCCTGCTTTCTGGAGGCACTAAGGATCGTCTGGTGTAGATTGGCGCGAACAAGTCGACGTTGGTGACGCGGACGAGCTCCATGGGGCTCTGGGTGCCGGTGCACGATGAGGAGTGGGATGGAGACGTTCCGCTGGGAATAGAACGCCCCTCTGCCGGCGGCAGCCACAACGCGGAGACGGAGAACGGGGTGGTGACGTTCAAGGGCAACACGCTTCCATGGCTCGCTGGACGCTATGAAGTCCGTACCTAAGCTCCCTTTACTACTCCGCGCGCTCACGTGGACTCTAGATTCGGTACCACCACGATGGCAAGTACAATGTCATGGGCCTCGTCGCACCGATCGACATCTACAGTGCGTCGCTTTCAATTCGAGGGTGCTGCTTGCTCATCCCCTCCAGTCGAGGCCCCCGAGGAGCTCACGTTCTCGTCCGTGCGCGAGAACCTCATGCGCGTTGTGCCGTTGTGCCTAGACTCAGACCCCTCCCTGATGCCGCTGTCGTGCAAGCTGGCACTTACCCCGCGCATGGACGGCGCGTCGACGGCGCAGGAGGATGACTCACCGGACGACCGTGATCCTGACGACTTCGCCTTCTGGTCTGAGAAGCAGGCGCGGCGTATATGTGGGGCGATAAAGCAGACGTTCGGCGTCGAGTACGCGCCGGAGGTGGTGGTCGCGGACGCTAATCTGTCCGCGCTGGCGAGAAGGATTTTACTATCAAAGGAGATACTAACTGGGACTGGGGGCGCCGCGGACTAGACCTTAAGTGGGCCTTACTCTAGTAATGATAAATAGAGTGGATGCAGTGGATTTTAACTATGCGTCGGTATGAGGCACCGCGACCTCGACCGAGTCACAGCTGATTGGCCCTCGCAACTTGATCCACAACTTGCACCTCGTTAACCAGCGACTTCCAGCCTCGACACTCCCAGCCTCAACTCATTTTCCTTGACTCTGTTAAGAATACCTCAATCTCCCAGCAACCATGAACAAGACCCAGTTTTATCTGTCGCAGTGCGTCGATGCGGCGACGAAGGTGAGCTCCCTCCCACCCATCTCTTGCCATCTGACCCTTACGCGATTCTCTTCCGCAGTCTACGATGTACTACAGGCTTGGCTCAGTACTTGTATGCTCTGATCGTTCCGTAGCGGATTGCCCTGACACCCTCGCTAGGTCAAGGGAGGCAAAGTGATATCTACGGGCTTCAACCACCAGAGGCCTAATTACGAGAAGCCGGGGAACGGGTTGCCGCTCTCCATGCACGCCGAGATGGCGTGCATCTTCAACGCCACCCGTGGCCAAGCCCCGGCGCTCAAGCAACAAGTTCAACCGGGCAAATGCACAGCGACACCCGAAACAACACGGAAACGAGGTGGCGCGACAGCCGCAGCAGCAGAAAAGCGCCCTGCGGCCCGCAGAGGCGCAGCGCAGGGATTTAGAGCGGCGGCGGTTACCGAGTCGCGTTTCTTACCAGGGGAAGTCGAGGCGTGCGTTCTACCCGTCGCGTCACTACCACGAGGAGGGTCAAGAGGCAGAGCCGACGTATGAGCAGCACGGGAATGACCCTGCTACTCCCTGTCCCGGCGTCCGGTGTGTAGCGAGCTCAAAGAAGCGCGCCCGAGCGCGCCACTCGAGGGGCGGGCGCGACATCTCTGGAGCGACATTGTACGTATGCCGAGTCACTAAGGATGGATTCGGCTGCTCCAAGCCATGCTGGCGTTGGTGAGTCGTGCCTATCGCTCAGACGGCCGATGAAGGGATTGATTGTCTTTGTCCCACAGCGTCAACTGGTGTGAGTGGGCGGGCGTAAAGCGCATCTTCTACTGGAGCGTGGATGAGGGGCGGTTTGTTTGTCTTAAGGTCGGCGCGGCGGGGGACCAGAACATCTACCAGACAGCTGCTGATACCCGTTTCACGCGTGGGCGAGGTACCCCATCTTGAAAAAATGAGAGGGTCACCTTATTCGCTGATTACTTTTTTTTATACTTTTACAGTCCGTAGGAGGCGGGAATATGATAAACTGCAGCCGGTTAACGTTTGATGAATGCTTTTAGCTGCGAGACTTTCTCCACATCTCGGCAGGTCAGACTATACCGGGTAGCGCGCTTCAGTGCCCCTCCTTCGGACATGACACGAACTGTGTCGGCCCCGGTAACCTTGTCCCAATTGGCGACTGGAACACCAAGGTCAGTCAGCATAGGCGGCGCTGGAGCATTGCCCGCCGTAACAACGTCCTCTTCAATTTCACGTATTCTATAAGAATCGAAGGTTAGCATTCACACAATGTTAGTTCGCTTCAGACGCACGCGTGCAGATGCGCACGATATAGCGCGCCTTCTGAGATGACCACCGACCGAGGCTCAAGAAGGACGGACAGAACGGGGGTGGAGTCAATGCTGCGTCCTTCTGCTCTTTCCGGCGCGTCGTCTTTCTTGTATTGATAGTAGTGAAAGATGCAATGGGAACCTACGAAACGAATTACGAATGGGGAAAGATATCGGGAGAAGAATCGACCTAATGAAATGGTGGCGACCACTGGGAAATATGCGGGGCCGTCCTCGTGAGGCTGAGATCGAAAGAGCAGTCTGTGAATGGGGTGCAGAATGGATAACGAGACAAACCATGATTCCTTAACCGTCGGCATCGTAAATTAAAGCTGGAAACGATGACCAGACAGCGCACCTTGGCCGGGGAGATACTGTTTCGCAAATTTTAATGAGGCATTACTGCTAGGATACAAACAACACACTTCGTTCCTTGAAGAACAAGCTCATCGGCGTTCAGAGAATATAGGAACATGCTAACATGATTATATGGTTCGGCTTCCCATGAGGAGAGGCGGTGAAGGCACCAGTACCTTTGAGGCGATCGATAATATCGGGACTGACAGATTGAGCGTCAAGGCTCAGGTTATGTGCCATGAGTTTGCTTACTATGCGTTCACAAAAGGGGGCATCGCCTGCGAGATGAGGACGTTTTTTGACGTCAATTCACCACCTGCCACAAAGTCCATATTAACGAGTGGGTTCTGGGGAGAATTCGGTGTCAGTAGCCCACCCCATAGCTGTAGCCTATATTAGGATCTGTCAGCAAAAAGTCTTGTACGCCGTATGATAAACACGCCTGCGGTTCGTCAATTGCTTCCAGCGCTGCTGTGGATATTCTTCGATCTAAGCGTCCTTGAGCGAGACCTGGACCCGCCGTTTGGCACCCAGTTGATAGCTTCACCTTACGGATCAGATATTCTTCTTCTTTTTCCTGGATTCAGGTTGAACATAGCACGTCAGTGGCCAACGTGGTCCTCAGAAAAGCAATCCACTCACCGTTAAGAAATCGGGGATGTAGTAACAGGCGTCGTGGCCAGGAATGCGATGAGCTGACAGATCAAAGAGCGGGGACATTCGACCTATTCCTTCGTCCATCTTGAATTGCTTAGAGAAGGATACCAAGGCAAGTAAACACAGAAGAGAAGAACACAAGAAGAACAGATGCCAAACAGATCAAAAACAGATGCACTATTTGCCCGTGCTTTCCGGCCCGTCCGGGCCGAAACCAATTCAACTTCAGTCTTCAAGTTCGACCGAACTTCAACCGAGACTTCATCCAGAGCCAAAACATTGCGAAATATGTTTCTTTCGCGATCGGTTTATCGGTATTTCAAAGACTACAGCTCCGGCCTCGTCGTGCCCTTCAAAAAGTCGGCCTCGGGCGTCAAGTTGATAAACATGCTGCATGTGCCCCACACTTTAAATGGCCGTGATATTTTCCCGACGTCAGTTAAGATTGCTGAATCAGTTTCGTGATTCCTAGAAAGAGTCGCAGCGTTTTTTTGATCAGCTACAAGTCGTCCCTGCGAATCAGAACTTCTCTAGTCTATGATTTTCAATGTGGCGTCAAGCTTCGCGGTCAAGGCCGCCCCGGAAATTTTGAGGTCCTTGTGCCGCGTGTCTTATGGTTAACTTTCACTTTCAAGATCACTAGAAGCTCTGGACTATCTGTTGGCCCTCGCGGTTAACAAATAGTTCATATACAACTTGTTTACCTACAATTTCGAGTTTTCATCGCGGAAGAACGACGCTTGAAGTGGGAGATGCTAGAAGTATCATTATCTCTATTTCTTTCCGTTATGACCTGTAGCAACCGTTTTACGAGAGTTAGAAGGCCGAGGAGACAGTCAATCGCCAACCCTAAAGGAGCACGATAGATACCTCACACCGTCTGGGCCATGACAAGGGGAAACAGGAGCGCTCGGCAATGTATTAACAAGGGGATGAACAATCAATTTCTATGTGCGCGAAACAATTATCTACGGGGACGACTGTATTACTATCGATTTATCTGCCGCCCTGTGCATTCAATTCAGCACCACTGAAGCAAAACACAGTCAGCGGGGTTAAGATCGTGGGGAAGAGGTTGTACACGGGGACGTAGTTGCATGGATAGCCGCGACGGTTGCAGTTGTTGCATTGGGGGCGAAGGCCGTCTGCAGCGGAAATGAGTTAATATACTTAGGTACCTCCCTCGATTGCGAAAGAGTGCGCACCACACTTGAGCTTCCGGGCTGATATTCCATTCATAATTAGCAAGGACTGCAAAAAAAAGTTGCGTCACACCGACCGCGACAGAATTGGCAGGCCATCGGAACGCGGCGGGGGTTGCGAGCGGCATTGTAAGGGTCGTACTGGTACTGGCCTCCATTGTTACTAGACTGCGCAGGAGCGTCAGCGTCAGCGGGCGGCAGGAGGGGAGTAGCAGGATGGACCTGGACGGAAGACATGGTGGTGTTGTGTGTGGTTGGTGAAGCGGGTGAGTGGGACGCAGTCAGTTGGGTTGGAATGCTGTCCGTCGCAACCTCTCGCGGGTTTTTAAACTGTACGACGGCGTCAGTACGTAAAAAACTCACAACCACCAAAGGCGCCAGCGCCTACCAGGAAAAGAAAAGAACATTTTGGGCCTGGAGCAGCGCGTCGCAAAACCAACATACTAGTTACCCGAATCGCCCAGAGTTGCCTGGAATCATGCCTGAGTCAGACGTCATGGTCGTCGCAAAGAGAGCTAAAGTCTCATCAAATCCACGAATTTGGCAAGGAGGTACATAGCGGCCACGAGCTGCACCAACTAGAAGGCGATGCGTCCGTAAAAAGCCCATGATGAAGAGATCTTCCCATTTAGAAGAACCGAAACAGAAGTCAACGTGGTGTTTAACATTGCAAGGAAAGCAACTCACTAACCAAACTAAGCTTCTGATTACGCGATCTTCGAACCCTAGACCTGATCCGGTGAACTAGCAGTGGATTTTGTTTCATGTACGACGAGAGGGAGGGTGGAAATGAGGGGGCTGGCAACGAGAACAGCCTTTGGGTTGCAAACAAAAAGAAAATCACGGAGCAGATGGTACGAGTTCCAGGGTGCCCCACATTGTCGGTCAGCGATCGGACGTGGTGATAGATATAAGGACCTACCGTTGTTTAATGAGAACCCGTGCTACCTATCGTGGGGGGCTGTCAGCCCTGTGCCAGAAAAAATCAGCGACGTACATTGCAGTACACCCACTCGAGTGAGAATCAAATCCCTCCTTTGGTATGTTGGGAAAGCGCGACCTTGAAGGGCCCCATCTCCCTACAAGTTTCGCGTGAGCGGGTTTCATACCACTGACAACGACAATGACATTCAGGTGATCCGCGACAATTTCTTTCCCCCTTAGCCCCAGTAAGCCAAGCAGCCCGCGAGAGGTTGAAGGATAATCGATCTCGACTGTTTGGGAAGACAATTGATCAAAACCACCTTCAACAACAAACCATGCCGGAGTTCCCTGGAATAAAAATTGAGAGAACTTACTCGGAAGCCGGGAGGTTATACGTCGGAGCCCGATGGAGGGTAAATAGGATGTAGCATGCACAAGAGCACTGACGGAGCCGTATCGTCTGCGCCATCAAGCGATAAGCTGCCGACCTTGAGTGGGCTGTCGCTGTGGCACAAATCCGAAGGCCGAATCAGCGGACAGGTCCATTGTAGTTTTCAATCGGACCAGCGGAGGGATAGAGTCGGCGTGAAACCCCTCCGACTCATGAGTCGGACGACACGGGCTGAAACGATCATGTCAGATGCACAGATTGACACGCGCCAGATTATGCAGCCCTGAGACACCGAAAGCCTCATGCCAGTACGATGGAGCCCGGATCGTCGGTGCATCTTCGTGCCCATTTGGAGCTACGCAGAGAAAAAATCGCAAGCTCGTCAGCGGGATATTCGACCCACGAGCCAGATGCTTCGGTGCCGGAATTAATCAAGGCGTGTCGATGGGGTTTGCATGTTGGCTTCCGCGCTTGATTAACTTGAATTCTTTGGGAGAGCCTGAGCAGGCCTGAACCTTGGTCTAACAGAGGATCCTCAGGGTCCGCCGTGGGATGCAGAGCTGACATCGAACTCATTCCGATAGCCAAACCGGCCTCGATGTAAAAAGCCGCCGCACAGCAGTAGGTCGTGTCTCAGTGCTTCAAAGGCGCTCTCACGCCGGCAACTCGTCCCATAGAAACGTTCCACCTACGTTCAACGCATCTTTCCGAGCAATCAAGATTCGCCAGCAGCGCTCAGTGAAGTTTATGGACTTGCCGGCACGCAGAAGAGATCGTCGAGGGAAGTTCGAGCCAATCGCGGAGCGAGAGGATAAAGGGGCGGTGGTCGAGAAAGACATCGAATTGACCAAACCAGAAGCGGCGCTTGTGATTTGTGGTCGTCGGAGCAGGCTGCAGGCGAGGCTAACAAAAGTCCGAGATGCTTTTCCATTTTGATCCAGCGTTCGTCGTTATCAAAGTCGACCCTGTGGAACGTGGCGAGCCCGAGTCGGAAGTAACAATGAAATGCGATCTTCATGGCAGAAGCAGGGAGAGGGCACGGGGCCTGCCGAGCCTGAGGCGTGCAAGTTGAAGTTGATCGAGAAAAGGTGTGGCGATGTTCATGTAGACAGCTGTATGGTTCACGGTGAGATCGCCCCCTGCTCCAAACACTTGCCTCGATGGGAATACGAACTGATATGTATGCCACGGACGGCGGAGAATGCGAGATATCTATGGACGGGAATAATGATAGTAGCAACATGGAATACGGTCCGGGGGGTGAAACCATCGCGGATAGCCGCGGAACACGGCGATGGCTGTAGCGCAGGACGACGAGTGAAGCTGCGACGGAAGGACATCCGCGTCCGAGGGCGCGGGAGGGGCAAACACCGAAAGGCCAAGCCAAGTCTACGGACCCACGCCCCACACTTCGAGCCCCACACATTCGAAGTTGACGTCCCCGCTCCTCCGTTCGGCACCAGAACATAGCGGCGCGTTGTCGAATGTGGGGCAGCGCGCGGAGGAGCCATCGAACAGCGAATCGTCGAGGTACAGTCCGTAGCGCCCATCCCTGTGCATACTTTAGTTTAGTGTCCGGCAGAACGAAAAACAGCCAAACATACCCTCCCCCAAAGGAAATAAAGCCGTCCTCGCAGAGCGCGACGTACTCGTTCTTGCCGGTCCACTTGTACACATCGAGTTTACCGCTGGACGGCAGGTACCGCCATAGGAACCTGGTAAACGGCTTGGTCATTTGATTGCCAGCAATGACCGGAAGCGGAGACGTACGACTCGCCGCCCCCGTAATAGGCCCCGCGCGTGCTGCGGCGCATGCCGTCCGCGACCCAGGCACCGAAGAGGGTGCCGGCGGCGTCCTGTATGACGACCAGCGCGCCCTTCGGGTGCGGCGTGCGCGACGACGACGGCGGGCCGCAGCGCGAGTAGAGCGTGTTGAGCGAGATACCGTGCTGGTCCAGCGAGTAGAACAGCGTCCACTGGCGCGCAAGGCGGAGCAGCGCGGGCAAGTGTGGGTGGAGCTAGTATGTGTTATCATGAGTGGCTAGACGTCAGGCGGCAAGGCGTAAACCGCGCACTCACCAGCACAACGAGCCCCGGCGTCAGGACGCCCACCGTCTCCTCCCGCCGCCCCACCAGCCCCACCCCCTCGCCCATCTTCCTCTCCAGGAGCGCGCCCACGCCCGCGCCAGGCGCCCCGCTGTTCGGATCACACCCCCGCCCGCGCCCGTTCCGCGGCCCCGCGACGAGCTCCCGTCCCTGGTCCGCGTCCGCGTCCGTGTACGGCGCGGGCGCGACACCCAGATCGCGCTCGAGCGCATGCGAGAAGCCGCGGTCCCAGTCGTACGCCGCGCCCCCGCGGAACCCGGGCGCGCCGCTCGGGGGCACGTACGCGGCGCCGTCCGCGGGCGGGGGCGCGAACGGCGTGAAGTGCGAGAGGTCGGGGGTCTTCCCGGGTGGGGGGTGCTGGTGCTGGAGCTGGTGCTGCGGCGGGAGGGTGAGCGAGTGGGAGAGGGACGAGGAGGCGGGGGTGGGCGTGGGGAACGGGGGTGTGTTGGGGGCGGCCGCGGTGGGGAGGAGCGAGGCGACCCACTTGGCGCCGGAGGTCTTGGAGAGGGTCGCGAGGGAGGCGTAGCTGGTGCTGCGTGCGGGCGCGTGGCGCGCGGGGCTCGCGCGGGCGTCGAAGCTCGCGCCGTCGGCGGATGTGGACGGGGTGGCAAGGGGCGGCGCGAGGGTCGGGGCGACGGTCACCGTCGGCGAGCGCGTCGGGGACCGGAGATACGAGGACGACGAGGACGACCGTCGGTGCGGGTGCGCCTTCGCCTGGCTGGACGCGAAGTACTCGAAGTCGAGATCGGACAGCGAGTCCGTGAGGTAGGGGTTGGGCTTCTGGGAAGGCAGCAGATCGTCGTCGTTCGGCAGGGGCGACGGGACTCTGGGCTGCTCCTTGAGCCAATACAGCGGATCGTCCTCGTGCATCAACAGTTCGTCGAGCAAGTCGTGTTTGGGGGCTGCTCCTCGGTCGAGCTGGTCAAGAAAGCTCTCGCTGGTCGCGCGGAAATGGCGCGGACGCACGGCGGGCTGCATTGGCGTGGGAAGGGACAGCCCGGGAGGCATGAGGGACAATGGGTCCTCCGTTGCCGGAACCGACACGAAGGCTCCGAACTCGGAGTCGGGGGACATCTGATAGCCAGGATACGTGGACTCGGAGCTCGGTTGTTCAGGCAGGGATAGAGGGCCGAGCGTCGGCGACGCATGGGGTGTCGCCGGCGAGAACAGCGTGGAGAACTTGGCAAAGGCCTCCTCTGCCTCTCGGTCCATCTGGGCGCGTGTTTTGGCGGGAGGCGCGCGGGATTGGGACGAGGCAGGAACGGGAATGAGTGCGGGAAACAGGTTCATGGGTGAGTCGGTCATGCTTGCTGGATGGTACAATGGTTATATCTGGATAACTCGGTAAGCAAGCGACGACGGACAGACACCGGTAATCGACGGACGAGATGCTATTCAATGCAGGTTTACAGTTATATGGAGGCTGGCTTGTCAATGCACAGCCAGCACACGAGTGGTTTACACACCTGGGTGTAGAGTTGAGAAAGAATATCGTAAACAGGCGTGTCGTTGTTACTACCGAGAGCGCCTATATTGAAGTCGTTGCTCAACACGGTCAAATATGTTTCTGGTCAGCCCTCGTTGATCTCTGGCGAAGGCGAAGGGGAGCGAAGGGGTGTGGGAGAGTTGCAGCAAAGGTAGAGATACGTGAATCGCGAATCGATGAATTATGCTGCCGATGAGGGTAAGGTGCGGAAGGAGTAGCTCTCTGAGTGCGCACCTAGTATGCAGGAAGGGATCTGCATGCCTGAGCGTTAACTCGTGAGTTCAGACTGATGAAAGCAGTATGAAAGCGCAAGCCAAGAGGTGTGGCTGTGCTACAGGAACTGCACCTGCACTTGAAAGTCAAGGACAGTCTTCACATATCTGCTGGCATTCCGCACGGATTGAATAGAATATCGTCACAGAGCAAGAAGGAATTGCTCGCCCTAGCAACCCGCCGTCTCATTCAACGCGACAACGCCCCCGCTAAAATTATGCACCTACGTCACACCTACATCGACCCCGCCTGCGACTACTACACTTGCGACTTCCCTCGACACGCAACTTCGCATCCCCGCAGATGCGCTTCAGTCGCAGCCGCCCTCGCTTGCAACGCCTCCCCCGTCTCGCATGCCCACACGATGTCCGCTCCCCAGTGCCGCCGCCGCCGCCCCCGTTCGCAACGCCGCAAACGCGTCCGTAAACACCCAACGTCCGCGTCTCCGACCCCGTTCGCAAGCACGCACGACGTCCGCAGCACTGCCGCCGTGTTCCAGCTGCGCGCGAGATAAACAGTACGTCCAGCAACTTACTCTTGACAACGATTGGGTCACTGACTGCTTGGAGGCAGACGCCGGCGCTCCCCCACGCTTGCAACTCCGCCCCATCCCCAAGCACGCTGCCTCCGACGTCCCCCGCCGCATCTCCATCCATGCGCCTCAACCGCCGCCCCGGTCCGCGCCCACCGACGACGCCTGCGCCGCAACTACGTACGCAGCGCCACGCCTCCTCTCGTTCGTTCGCAGTGCCGCCCCCGCCGCTTTCGCTCGCAGCAGCACACCCCCGCCGCTGCATTTCCAGCGGCGCGCGAGTACCTAAGGTACGTCAATCTATCTATGCTTGATAACGACTTACGACTTGAACTTGGGTGCAGGACGCCCCCTCCCGTCCTCCCCCGCGCCGTCGCCGCCCCCGTTCGCAACGCCGCGCCGCGTCTGCAACGCCGCCGTTCCCCTCGCTTGCGATACCGCAGCCACGTGCGCAAACACACGACCTCCGCTCCCCTCGATTCCCCTCGATAGCAGCGCCACCCTCCGTCGCCATCGCTAGCAACGCCGCCCCCGTCTGCAGCCACCCACGACGCCGCGCCTCAAGCGCCGCCGCCCTCGCAGCAGCGCACCCCCGCCCGCCGCCGCATCGTAGCTCTGCGGACGAGTACCTGCGGTACACGGTGCGTCGAGCTACCTACCCTAGCTAACGACTTGCTTCCTACTTGCACTCAGCACGCTACCCCACGCCCGACGCCCGTCCCGTCGCGAAAACACCTCGCGCGGGCAAGTCTCCCGCAGCGCGATCCCGCCTGCTCGGCGCTGACGGGGCATCGAAGCGCCCGCGCGATCCGCCGATCGAGCGCGCCGCGTCCGCCGCTCCTTGTCGGCAAGTCCGTCCCCGCGATTCGTCGAATCGCGGCTCGGCGCGTTCGCCGCCGCCGTCCCCGTCTCGCACGACGTCCACCCGAGCACCGGCGCTTGCCCGATGCCCGCCGACTCTGGTTTCCGCTGCCGGCACGGGCGGCTCGTGCAAATCCCTCCGCGCGCGCAAGTCGCCACGCGCAAGAGCGCCAGCAGCGCGGGGGCGATCTCGCCAACGACCACCTGCCCGCCCCGCCCGCTCGCCCGCCTTCCCATCGGCGCCGAACCCCGCCGTTCTCCGAGCTCCCTACAACAAGTCCGCCCCGAACGCGATTCCGAATGCGACGCGTTCGGGGCGGCCCGCCCTCTTACCCGACCTCGCGAAGACCGGCGCGCGGGCGCCCCGATGCCCGCCGTGCACGGCGGGACCCCTCGACGCCCGCGCCGCTGCCGCAACGGCGCACCCCCGCCGCCGCGTTGCAGCTGCGCCCCCCAGTACCTACTGTACATACACGGTACGTCAGCCTACTTACCCCAGATCGATAACGACTGACTACTTTGATATAGCACGCAACGCGACCGAGCTGCGCGCCCCGCCGCATCAGCGCCCTCCCCCCGTCGCAATTCCACGTCGCGCGACTCGAGCAGCCGCCCACGCAAGAGTCGCAGCGTGGCAAGACTCCGCCCGGCACGATTCGGGGCTCGGCGCGCTCGCCGCCGCCTTGCACGACGTCGCGAGGACCAGCGCATGTCCGCCGTGCCGCAGCACGCCCACGCCTCGCACGCTCTGCCGCGCCGACGTGCTCCCCCGCTTTCGGCACGGACCCGCCTCGACGTCCGCGCCCCAGGACGAGCGGCGTGCGCGACTCGAGCGGTCCGCGCAAGCTCCTACGCGCCCAGATCCAAACGGCGCGCCCTGACCGGTAGCGCCGTCGTCCGTGGGAATCGCGTTCGGGGCGGCCCACCACACAAGGACCAGCGCGATACCCCCCGCCGCCTAACGCCGCCCACGTGCACCAACTCGCTAGCGCCCGTCCCTGAGTAAGGCGCCCGGGAGCGTCCAGCGTCCCGGACGCCGTACAGACTTAAACGGTAAGCAGACAGCCCGTATCTCGGCGGGAAACTCACCGTGCGCCAGAGACTCAGACTTCCGCGCCGGATTGCGCCCCCGCGCGCCTCTCCCCGCCTCTCCTGCCCCGCCCGTCGGCCGAGCGCTCGGGCGCTTCCGCAACCGGCCATCGCGCTCGATACGCCGCGTCCCCACGCCGCGTCCCCCGTGCCGCGCACGCAGCGCCGCCCGCGAATCCGCGGCCGGTATGCGCGCGCGGCTCTGGCTCGCCCGCCCGCTGCGCTGGCCGGAACCGCGGCGGCAGAGTCCGCTCGCCGGGATAGCGGCGGAGTCCGCGCGCGATGTTCGCGGCGCATGCCCCCCACGAACGCAACCCATGCGATTCGCGAGAGTCCCGTCCGTCGTGGGCAGCGAGCGCGGGCGCGTTCGACTGCGGCAGCGAGCGTGGCGCGTTCGACTGCGCAAATGGCGCGCAGCCGAGCCTCGCGCTCCGGCAGTGGTCCGTTGGCGCAGCCCGTCGGCGCAGCTCGAGCGCGTGGACGTACGTACCCGGCCCGCCCCCGAATGCGTCAACGCAACGCAACGCAGGCGGGGCCTGCAGCGCTGGAGGGGCGTAAGTAAGCAGATTTAGCGCTGAATCTGAATAACGCACCTTGCACATCGAATGGGCGCGAGTCCACGCGCAAGCGCAAGTCGGATCCGACACCGCCCGCGTGCCACAAGAACCGTGTATGCGATCGCGCCCCACCCCCGCCCACGCGCGAATCGCGGCATCCGCGAGTGTGGGCTCGAGCTCGCCCCGAAAGCAAAGGTCTAGAACCGGACTCAGTAGGGTACGCATATCGTTTCAGAGTGAACGCACCTAAGACGGGCCGTGCAGCGTGCAGGGAGGTGCACGAAGGCAAAGACAGAGCTCGCGTGGGCGGCTTGGGTTGAGGCCAAACGAGACGCCGGCATGCGTTCATGCGGTGACTTTGCGAACGTGAAGTTCAGATACTTGCGGGGTTTTTTTGCATACACTTCTTTGGAAGGAAAGATATCGGACACCGTTGGATTGAGTTAGTTTGTGCCTGGTTCGATAGTGACACAGACGTACCAATAGAGGGCAAAGCTCAAGCAGAGCCCACGGAACTCGCAAGACTACTAGAGCGGTCCCATGTTTGACTAGCGTTAGCTGAATATTAGTAGAGCATCGGACATTGAAGACCCGATGCTTGAAGATAGAGTTGAGTGTCGAAGTTAAAGTTCGGTCAACCAAGTGCTCGTTTTGCTAAGAATGAGCTCACGTTGATAGTAGCTGTGCTGACTTGAAAAGGTTGAACGAGTCGAGAGTTGAATCTAAAGGTTGGACGTTCAACGATAGTGGGTAGACCTGAGTAGAGTATGCATTAGATTAGAGATGCAAACTGAGTCTGTGAACTCACGCTACTGTATATGAACAGAGCTTGATTCAGAAGGACCTTGATCAAGTGTCGATAATCTATTGAGAGTCAGAGTTGAACTCAACGTACCTCGAGACAATACCAACATGGCTACAGATAAGCCAACTTATCGATAGCCTGTTGCGAATGAGTATCGAACCAAGCTAGTCTGAACCCGACTTACCTGGCGCCAAACAGCCATAGTTTCGGCGCTTTGCGGCTTCGCGCGTACGGACATAGTCTCGCCCATAGTTGAAAGCAAAATCTGATAGAAAAAAGTGACATTCCATTAGTTTGAGTCAGGTTGTAGCAGAATCGCGACGCACCAATGATTAGATAGTGTCTTGACGCGGGACAGCGAACTGGTTGGATAAGTCCAGTCTTCTAAAGAGTTCTTCGAACTTACCTGATTGAGCCGCTGGTCAGTCCATTTGAAAGTAAACGAAGCGAACTTTCGCGCGAACAAGCATGATAACGGTCTTTGAAAAAGTCAGTAATCGACGTCAATTAGAGTATTCAAGCTTTACCTTTCGGCTCATCTGAACGCGAATGCAGCAAGCTTAGTGTGAATAAGCATAGCGACGGCCTCCGAAAGAAGTCAGTAATGAACTTCAAGTAGAACTTGCAAGACTTACTTTAGATCGAGCCGCCGGTCAGCCTGAAGCCAGCGGTGCGCGGACAAGCATAGTAACGGCCTTTGAAACAACAATCGAGGTCAGTAATCGACTTGAAGTAGAATTTTCCTTACCTCTAGATCGAGAGCTTACTTGAGCGCGAATGAAGCCAGCTTAGCGCCGGCAAGTATAATAACGGCCTCATCGACTTCAAGTAGAGCTTGTAAGACTTACCAGTAGGCGCATTTGAACGCAAAGGAATCGAGGTGCAAATCGAATTGAACAAGTGGGGATGTGATAATGACCCTGGGAACGGATGTTGAAGTCAGCGACTGGCTTAGAGTAGAATCTATAAGACTTACCTGTCGGCCCACTTGAACACAGACTAAGCCAGCTTAGTGTGAACAAGCATAGTGACGGCCTTCGAGACACAAATCGAATTTAGCAAGCCTGAATGTGATACCATTGTCAAGTCTTACCTCAGATCAGTTGAACGGTATCAGCATTGTAACGGCGTCTGGGGTAAGAAGATCGAAGTCATCGATCGATGAACCAGTAGAGTATCAAGACTTACTTTGATAATGAGCTGGCCGCTCAGCAGAGGCCGAGAGTCTGAACAATCATTCCACCGGCGTCTGCGGAACAAAAATTGTAGTCAGTGACCGAGAAATTCAGTGAATAAGACTCAAGACTAACTTGAGTTTGAACTCGCCGGTTAATAGAGGAAAGCACAAGTAAGGACTGGTTCCCAGCCGCACTAGTATGGATCGGTAAGAATAAGTGAATGAATGGAATGAAAAGACTGACCGGCTTGAGTCCGAAGTCTTCAACGACATCGTCTTCAAGTCTCGAGCTAAGGAAAGGCTCAGTTATAAGCACATCGGAACAAGAAACAAAGAATAGATGACGCCCGTCAAGATATGCCAACGGTGCCACTGAGTCAAGCATTGGCTCAGACTCAAGGAGTTTTGCGTCACAACCTGAAATGAAAATGAAGGCCAAACTTACTGTGAATGAAAGCATGAAACATTCAATGCGGCAGTCAGAGAGGGCTAAGAATTTGAGTCAGTCACAGCTACAAAAGAAAGGATATCGGCGGAATGAAGACCAAATGTAACGAAACAAGCCGAAGCTTGACTCAGAATGAAGCAGATTGACGGCCGGCTATTCAGAAATGAAGTATATGTAGACTTACAGATTTATGGCAGGCTTCGATTCGTTCACATAGTCATCTGTGAGTCGAATCAGAACTGGGGCTAGGAAATGTTAATAGTAGACGCACCGAGTGAAGCCCAAGTATGCACCAAGCAAGGCTTATAAGCAGCACAGAGAGAGCCCTAGAAGCTCAAATAGTGTCAAAGACTGCACTAGAGATGTATTGGACCACGGACTTACCTTGAAAGCCCTCTGCGTGCGCTCGTCGTCGCCGTTGATGGACAAGAGACAGTCCGGACCGAGGCCCCGGGTGATCCCGGGAGCGTGTGCCGATGAAGCCGATGGCGTTCGGCGGTGGTCGAAGTCGACGGCGAGGGGACAAGAGGGAGCGGCGGGCACGGGAACATATCGAAGGCCTGCCCAGGTGCTCGAAGCACCCATGCCGGCCATCCCGGGAGGAGGGAGGCTGAGGGGGCACAAAGTGGGAATGTGGGCGGATGCAGGATTGGTGGGGGGCAGCCCCGCCTTCTATACGTTTTCAGCATGCCAGCTATCACGGGCAGCTGTCACCGTGTGGGAACGTTTATTCCGAGTGCTGTAGAGCGGGATCTCCGCCTACGAATGTCCGCTTTGGGATATGTCAGTTGATGACAGTAAATTGAGTTTTGCACAAGCACCACTCAAGCTACTGAGACGAGACTTGTTGGATCAAGGTCGTACACTAACCCGTCTTTATTATATTGGAGTAGTAAAGCATTCAAAGCACAAACAAAAAAGTCGAAAATGCAGATATATTGCGTATGAGCCGATTGGTGTAGCTAGGCGCAGTCTGACATGCGCGATAAACGCATCAATTATAGGCGACGAGTTCGCCGTGAGGTAATCCGGCAGGGAGCAACCGGGAACTCGGGGAACTAAAATCGAACACTGGGTTCATTTGGTGCATAGTGCTGCACTGAATGCTTGGATGGCTTTGAGACCTTGCAGGACGCTGCTTCGCGTACGGTCACGTGACCTGGCAGTGTATGGGAGTGGCCGTGCAAGAGCTCATGCGGCGTTATCTTGATCAACCTGTATACGCTAATCACGTATTTGAATAGCGTCGAAGGCCCTAATAACACTAGATATGGGCCGAAAATAATTTTGATACATATAAAAACCCTTCCGCAGAGCCACGGAGCAGTCGAGGCAGCCACCACCTCGCTTTCGCACAATCCAACCACGTTGGTGTCAGCAATAGTGGCAGATGTTGAAGGCTCCGGAGGCTTCCGGAACACGTTTGACGGGCTATCCTAAGTCCGAAAATGAATTTCGCACGGCCCCGGGCCGAAGTTTCCATGTAAACCTGCAAGGCGAGGTCTGCCGAACTTCCGCCTTCCATTTTGGGATGCTGGCGTAGTGGCTGCTCAGCCCGCAGCGAGCGAGATTTTTTGACTTGGTTAGTTGATTTTTTGGGAGATAATCGCCGAACTCAGGTATGCGACTTGGGATTGCATTGAAAATATATGTTAAAATGTCTGGGAACTGGAGATAAAAAACCATTGACGATTGAACCAAAAAAGTCGAATAAGGTCGGTACATTCCGGAGCAGCGTCACAGCCGTTACACCACAAGATCCATATATGCCGTCCCATTGCGCGTAATATAATGTGTCCCTGCACGCCGCTAAGCAAGCGCTGTTCAATCAGAATGGTGACACACCGGGAAGTCCCCGTGTGATCTCGTGCACTGGTGGTGCAGCCACTCGTATTCTATGGTGAATCACTGCACACAGACCGTACAGACAAGGCCCAATGCCTCCAGTGTTACCCCTCTACATTACAGAACTTGCGGCAGGTGGGCGGGCAGAGCCCGCCGCGCACTAATTAATTCCCCGTGACAGCTTCCATCATGACAGTTTCCATTCAGCTGCCACGGAGTCAGAGCCCGCATGCCGTTACCTCCCCGTCTTCTGCCTTTACCTTCACAACTCACATCCCCCCAGCCTCTCCGCTGTGCTTCAAGACCGCCGCACGGTGAGCAGCCCCCCAACCTCAGGCAAGCTTTTTTTCTCCCGCATTCCTGCTCCATTTTCACCTGCTTTTAGTCTCATTGCGCCATCGGCCAGCGCGGCGCGTGCCCTCGGGGCTCTCGGTCCAAGGCTCCGACGTGACACTCTGCCGTCCTGCGAGCGAGACGAGCACATATGGTTTGTGCCTATTCCTGTGTGTGCAACTGTATTCTGATGTGTTCCCAGTTGAGACAAAGCTTGTTTTTCCTCTCGGAACTTCGCGCAAGCG
Source organism: Mycena belliarum (assembly GCA_029282135.1). Taxonomy (NCBI): domain Eukaryota; kingdom Fungi; phylum Basidiomycota; class Agaricomycetes; order Agaricales; family Mycenaceae; genus Mycena; species Mycena belliarum. The sequence goes on from JARJCN010000018.1 coordinate 628,704, forward strand.
GTGTTCACTTCGCCGCCGCGTCGGCGCGCTTCTGGAGCACCTTTTAGGCCGACGGACGCGCTTTTGATGCGCCCGACCTAAAGTCCCAGCGCGAAGATGATGTATGTCCCACGCGTGGCGTGCTCATGTTCCAAATTTTTGCTCCTGGGCGCTTTGCGCCGTCTTTGCTTAGGGTCCGGTGCATGTCGTGCGAGGGAGTCGGTATGTCCTCCATGTTAGTTCTTTCCATCGGCCACCCTGACGTGTTCTACAGCTCAAGAATGGACTTGATCCCGTCATGACATGGCGCTCGGGCATCTCGGCCGAGATGTGTCGACACTATATATCGGCGTCCCGCGAGCGGGGTGAAGCGGTGGTCTGCATGGCTGTTTTATATCCAGCAGGGATGCATCCTGACATGCTTTACAGCTCAACAGTGTGCGACATCGTGCCGCCGGCGCTATATATTGCAGACTCGTGGGCGCGGTGTAACAGAGAGGTATGGTTCTGTTTTATCTCGCCCTGCGCTGTGTTCTGACGCATTCGGTAGGTTCAAAACACATGAATCTTCGCGCTCTGCTGCGCTTGGGCATCTCGGCTGAACCGTTTCGACACGACACATCGCCCTCCCGCGAGCGGGGTTACGGCGCGAGGTGCAGGCCGTTTCTATTTCCATCCGAGCACAGTCCGATGTGTTTCTAGCAGTTTTTCTTTTGATTAATGTGCCATTCCTTTCTTTGCACCAGCTAGAAGGCTTTGGCTCAGATTTATTTCATTTCACTGACTGGGGCTTGAAAGCACCATTAAATTCGTGAAAAATGACATGTGTTCAGTAGAGTAGATTACCGCAAAGTCCCGGGCGCAAAATCACACTGTTCTCCGTGACTTGGTATGCATTATCTGTCCAAGTGACCAATGCATTCCGGATGTCATTTTCGAAATTTTGCGATCAAGGCAGGCTGTCCCGGAGCACGCCGATGTCAGTTCCTGATCTGTGCTATGCCCTTGAAAATGTACTTCATCCCTGCCGCTCTCACTTTCTAAGATTAGCAGCAGTCCCGCGAATTAGAAATGGGCAGCACCTTCTTGAAGCTCAACTTACTTTTTTCCAATAGCTTTTGAATATCTGATCGGATTATTGGAGGCGGCAACTTGGCATGCCGACGACAGGTCACTTGAACGCCGCTGATCCCCGCCACGCCCTTTGAAAATTCCATTTTTAGCATCCCCGCTGCTCTGAAGTTTTAAAACTTGGTTTTTAGCAGTCCCGCAAACTACAGCAGTTGAAAGTGCGATTTTTGTGGTCCCGCAAAACAAGGCCAATCGACTCAAGTGCGCTCAACCCAAGCTTAGCATGCGAGCTGTTCTTACAGGATTTGATTGCCCCGAGTCCGCGGACTGCCGCTAGCACTAGGGATTTTTTGTGTTCCCGCAAGCTACACTTTTGGAAAATTGATTTTTTTGCAGGCCCTGAAAAGTGGGCTGCCATGACCGGTGCGCAGGAACGAAGTCCAATACTAAAAAAACTGGGTACGTACACGCAAATACGCGAGCTGGGCTTCCGTAATCCGCGTATCAAACTATATACTCTTGTCGAGTTCACCAAACAATAACAATCCATCTCTTGTCTCTTACTTCCACCATCCATCTTCATCCACACCCAACCCATATCGCGACCCTCCCTCTTTGACTCTCTCCCATTCGCCCTCCTGTTCCCTCCCTCTCTTCCTCACCTGCCCCTTCCCGCTTTCTCCCCAGTCCTATTATAGTTACTTCCCTCCTCCCCCCCCCCCCACATCGTTGGTCCCCCCTTCGCACCCGTCCTGCGCAGACGTCGCACGGCGTCGTCAACATGCGCCAGCACGTGACGCACCTGCGCGCTGGCCCATCGTGGCAGCGGCGCGCTCACCGACTGGTACACTTTCCCCTCCATTCACTTCCTTCTCCATATCCAGCCCTTTCCCCAGACTTTTCTCGTTTTCATCGACGTCTTTCCTCCCCTCCCACGCCGTTCTCCCCCCTTCACACCCGTTCTGCCCCGTGTCGCGCTGGCGTCGCTGACGCGTCGGAGCACGTGACCGCGGCCCGGCGTAAGTCTCCTTTCTTTTACAGTCATTCTCGTTCTGACCTGGCCTTTTCCAGTCGCACACCCTCGGAACACCGAGACTACGTCAGTGCCCCCCTTTTTTTTTTCTTCCATTGCCGCCACTAACCCCATGCCGCCGGCCCCCCCGTACCTTCGGGACGGGGAGACTATGGCCGGACGAGAAAGGAAGAGGGTAGGACGTTTTCAAGAAGGCTCATTTTTTCAAACCACAGTAGTGGTAAGCCCCGCGTATCAGGCCGAGCGACCGGCATCCCGCTTTTTTGCGCGGCGATCAGTCGGATCGAGTGTCGGAACACGGTTCGGAGCAGTAGATCAGTGGTCAATCAACACATTTCGCGCGCGAGACAGATATCCTTTCATTAGTATGACTCAGTATCATGAAGTGAATTCAATGTTCAATACTTGCAAGTCCTTTGAACACACTATCAGAAAACTACTACGGGGCACGGGGTACATCAGTGGTTAATCAACACATTTCGTATGAATTCGATGTTCAGTGCAGGCAATTCATTTGAACATATCCATTCATTCACTATCAACAAACTACTACCAGTCGCGCCCAGAGAGGGTCCATTAATGGCGCCTCCGCTATCACAGAACGTGTTTGTGCTAGGGGCGGGGGGAGGAGCGAGGCGACCCACTTGGCGCCGGAGGTCTTGGAGAGTGGTGCTGCGTGCGGGCGCGTGGCGCGCGGGGCTCGCGCGGGCGTCGAAGCTCGCGCCGTCGGCGGATGTGGACGGGGTGGCAAGGGGCGGCGCGAGGGTCGGGGCGACGGTCACCGTCGGCGAGCGCGTCGGGGACCGGAGATACGAGGACGACGAGGACGACCGTCGGTGCGGGTTCGCCTTCGCCTGGCTGGACGCGAAGTACTCGAAGTCGAGATCGGACAGCGAGTCCGTGAGGTAGGGGTTGGGCTTCTGGGAAGGCAGCAGATCGTCGTCGTTCGGCAGGGGCGACGGGACTCTGGGCTGCTCCTTGAGCCAATACAGCGGATCGTCCTCGTGCATCAACAGTTCGTCGAGCAAGTCGTGTTTGGGGGCTGCTCCTCGGTCGAGCTGGTCAAGAAAGCTCTCGCTGGTCGCGCGGAGATGGCGCGGACGCACGGCAGGCTGCATTGGCGTGGGAAGGGACAGCCCGGGAGTCATGAGGGACAATGGGTCCTCCGTTGCCGGAACCGACACGAAGGCTCCGAACTCGGAGTCGGGGGACATCTGATAGCCAGGATACGAGCTCGGTTGTTCAGGCAGGGAGAGAGGGCCGAGCGTCGGGGACGCGTGGGGTGTCGCCGGCGAGAACAGCGTGGAGAACTTGGCAAAGGCTTCCTCTGCCTCTCGATCCATCTGGGCGCGTGTTTTTGCGGGAGGCGCGCGGGATTGGGACGAGGCAGGAACGGGAATGAGTGCGGGAAACAGGTTCATGGGTGAGTCAGTCATGCTTGCTGGATGGTACAATGATTATATCTGGATAACTCGATCAGCAAGCGACGACGGACAGAAACTGACAATCGACGGACGTGGAAGACGATGAGATATGCTATTCAATACGGGTTTACAGTTATATGAAGGCTGGAAAGCGCAGCTTGTCAATGCACAGCCAGCACACGAATGGTTTTGTACACCTGGGTGTAGAGTTGAGAAAGAATATCGTAAATAGCCGCGGGGCTGCGTGTCGTTGGAAGGTCGTCACTACCAAAAAAGCGGAGAGCGCCGATATTGAAGTGGATGGAGGAGGAGGAGCCTGAGGAGGATTGGTGCAATGTCACTGTCACTGTGGTGGTCGGCAACGCTGCCAGAAATCAGTGATCACAAATCTGGTATTGCCGCATATAGGAAGATACCCCTATTCCTGAGCCTCTTTGCTTCGAATTGTCCCTTCGACGCTTTCTGAGCCCCTCAATTTGACTCAGATGGTCATATGGATGTACTATGTGTCTGATAGGCCTGTACTAGAAGGCCGTGTACCCTCACATTTGAGGTTTACTGCCCATGCATTGCTATACTCCTGCTAGCATTACAGGTCTGGGAAAGCAGTTACAGCAAGGAACCGAGGGCAAAATACATGCTGTAGTAAGTTTAGACCAATATGACTGTTGCAGATTTTGAGTATCTGGCCAGTGCCCTCAGATGCAGAGTGATTTATGCTTGCCATCACCTGTTTCGGGGCAATCCAGGCAGCAAATGGAAAATCTGCAACAGTCATCTATGGTAGATAACATGTGCCATGATTCTACTCGGCCAAAACTTATTGTGAAAGTGACTGTGGAAGCCAGAAAAGCGACTGACCACCGCTTGTGCCAGTGTCGGAGTTTCAATTTGGCGGTGAGTTGCCGACCACCACTGGCAGTGTCAGGCAAGGAGGTCCACCGTCACGTGCTCTAGACTCGATCCGCCAGGAAATTGATGACACTGACAGTCGAATCTCGATCAATTGGCAGGCGGACGGCTAGGGACGGCTTCGCCAGGCTTCGCCGTAACCTTGTGATCGACTGTCATCACATTCCGTGCTCGGCGTCTGCGGCTCGTGCCTGTCACTTGACAATGAGTCGTCTCGTCGAGTCTCCTCCCCCAAGGAATTGCTCTTTCACAACACGATGCCTCAATAAACGCACACGTCAGTGTGGTTTTTCATGGTGATAGAGCTGAGCGGTATTAAAGCCAAGGTCCGTCCGCCCGGCAGCTTAACAAACAGAGTCTTGGACTTTCAAACTTCCCACTCCAAGTTTGCGCTTCGTGCTATCATCTGCTATCATACAATCGTACGCCTGAAAAAAAAAACCTCGGCCGGATGGGCGTGTATCGTCGTATACCAGACAAGCCTGACTGAGCCTGACCTTGACATGTACTGACTCAGCATTGCGTACCAGATCAGAGTCAGGTCAGGCAGGATAGAGGACGCACTGTCTCATGCACGAGAGGTATACACCAGTTCCGTGTCTGACTTTGGAAGACTACAGGCCCTCGATCGAAGTTGTCCACGGTGATCAACAAGCCGGTTCAAGTGAGGTATGTCTCCGAGAGGACGACTAGTTGAGGATGTACTCAAACGGCACAACACCGTAGCTTTGCGTTGGCGAGACTAGGTCGCAGTGGAGCATTGACGGGGTACCCACACCATGATCCTTAGGCTGTTCTCAAGAGGGGATCTAAACCTCAGCCTATCAGAAATATTTGAGAAATATTGTTAACATTTCATCGTTTGGGTCTGAGTAAGATCGTAGCTAACACAGTAAGTAATTCCACAGTGCCGAACGTTGGACGTTCAGTTTTCGGACTGGTGCGAACAGGTTAAACCTGACGAAATTATATTTTTTGGAGCGCCCCGTTCGCTACTGCAAATAAGATTATGATAAATAGCATTCCTATTTCCTCCGAGTGAAAACGAGCGTGGCGGACGGGTTGGGGACGGTAAATATGTTGAACGCGAACGGTTTGGGTGATCGTGACGCGCCCTCAGGAAACGCGATATCATAATTGAGCAGCAGCTCCGAGACGATCACCTTGATCATCAGCGCTGCGCTGCAACAGGGTCCGAGTCAACGTCGTAGAACCGCAGGCACACATTATTTTCGCTTACAAGAACCGCCCAGGGCACCCGTGCTTCCCAAGCCCGAACACGATGTAATCGTTGCTGAGGTGGGTAAACGACTGTTGGACGTCGCGCGTCGCATTTTCGCCCGTGCGCAGCTTCGAAAATCGGAATGGATCGAAAGTGTACGGGTCCGGGTACGTCTGCGCATTGTGATGCAGAGGTTTCGGCGCAAATGCAACCACGCTCCCCTCCGGCAGGACCGTCCCGTTCGTGATGACCGCTTCGCGGAGGGTTACACGCGACGAGCCCACTGCCATAGCCTCAGCGACTAGACGCAAATGAAGTTGGAAGGCTCACCTGCAAAGAGAGAGTGGAACCGCCCGATCTCTTTGAGGAGGGAGTCGAGCTTGTAGAACTTGCCAACCGCGTCCTTATTACAAACACCGCCTTCTGACGCGATTGCGGCGCGTATTTCGGCGCGTATCTCCTCGACCTGCTCAGAGGGCATGCGCGCCAGCTCGAATAGCGCGTGTGTGGTGAATATGCCGCTATCATCTTCATCAGATTTTCATGATAGGGGCGATTTATATAATACAGACGAAGTATGAATTGCGGCCATATTGAGGTGCACTACCCGCACAGCCAGTTTCTGGACGTCTTTGAGGTCCTCTTCTGGAGCATACCGGAGAAGGAGATCAGTTATGGTGCTCGGATTATCCTGAACATGGTGAGAAAACGGTAGCCGTGCGCTACAAGTTGGATACAAGACCATACCTGCTGAGCGTACTCTATCCGAGACTGAACATACGGAGTGACAAGTCTCACGGCGCCGTCCTTGGCTCCTACAGTAACGCAGAATAATTTCCACACGGCTCTGAGTCCATTTTTCAGATGCATCAAAATAAAACGTGACTTTTGAACCTACGCGCGTAGAAATAGGGGGAACCAGTTTAGGATCTGTGACATGGGGATAACTTCTTCCGCAACGCTTACTTGTTTCTTGAGGAATTTTTCGTTTCGACATCCTGGCGCCCCAATCATGGCGCGGTTGCCGACTCGTGCGACCAGGTGCACCATCGTTGGGAACAGAGTTACCGCCACGGAGTTTTCCGCGCTGTGTATTTTGAGGTGTTCGGGAATCGCCATTCGAGCCTCCTCGAGCATCTCAGGAACGAGGGAGCGGAGTGCCTTGGTCAAGTCCGAACGGATAATAGTTTCAAGATGGTAAGGGTTTGTCGTGATGTCCCCGAACATGACGTTCGGCTGGAAGAGCTAGAGTCGGGGTGATGAGACTCCGCGAGAGTGCTCATGTTGTTCAACCAAACGTTACCTGTTTCGCGCGCATGGGTGCGTTGAACTGTGGTCCATATCAGTCTCAACGAATCCAGGGCCAATCAATAGAGCTTAAATACCACAGAATCATCCGAGCGGCGAAGCAATTCCACGTCGTCGGGTCCGAGCACGATCCACTCCCCGCTCATAGATGGTAGAATGAACGGTTTGCCGCCAAATTTGCTCCAGCCTTCCTCGACGAGGCCGTCACTATCGAGGACAGACCGGAGCACAGTCCACGCATAGCCGATGGGCCCCGCCCTCCCGACGCGAGGTAATATCGTGCGATTTCGTTTGACGAGGCGGGCGAAACAAAAAAGCAAGCCCAAAGTCGTGAGCAGCGTCGCGCTGTGCATTGTCGGCGATATCTGGAGAGAGAGAGAGAGAGGGTCGTTCAACGGCGCAAGCTGATCTAATGTAGCTTAGATGCCGCATTGTCAGCGATGGAGCGAAGTGGCGTTCCTGTACATATTACAACGAACAATCCAATCCGCTGATAGAGGTCTAAGTATTCATAAGTTTGTGGCAGATAACGATGCTCACACAGATCTCTTCCCGTTCAACCATCACTACTGGTATGTAAAGCCTGAGATCAATGTTCGGCGCTCGCCTCGCCTACCTTTTTTGCGTGTGAATGCTTATCCCAGGACCCACCGTGCAGCCCGGCGCCGAGTTTGAGTCCGTTCCGCCTCCAAATATCCTTTGTTCGATTGTAATGTTGATATTCCTGGTGAACCTCAAAATTTCAGGCGCAGCAGCTGGGAAGAAACTGGTCGGAGCCTGCTCAACCAGACTTACCCGCTTTCTCCAGAGGAGTGTTCACATAATGGCAACGGCGGCTGTCAATCGCTACTGCGACAGCTGAGGCTGCAGCTCCCCTCTCGATGGGACCTGGGTTTTGCCTGGGTTGATCAATCACAATCATGTGTCGTAGACCCAGGCGGCCGGGTTTCGTCAATGTATACTTATATATTCGAGTCTTACGCAAGGGGGTTCGTCGTAGTGCCGGCGGCCCGCAGCATCAGCCTGTAAACCTTCTTCCCGAACTTACCTCCAATCAGCACGTGGGCGCGAAGATGGTTCGTTTTGTTCAACTTTTGATGAGGCCTAACAACATCAAACATTTTTCTTCGTTTTCCCAGACCTTCAAGTTCCATCTTCAAGTTCCCCCAGCTTCCCCTTCGCTGCGCTGGCCATCCGCCTCCCTCAGCTCTTGCTCAGCTAGAGATCTTCTATCTCGTCTCGCCTCTTTCTCAACCTTACACATGCTTTGTGCAGCGCATCGATCACAATCGCGCACGGCTCTCGACGATTAAGGCCGCGAACATGATCTTCGCGATGGACCATGGGGACGTGCTCGAGCAGGGCACGCGCGACGCGCCCCTCGCGGGAAAGGAGCGGGTCATATGCAAAGCTCGTGGCGTAGAGGTAGTGCTGCGCAAGGTGTCTTCAGCCCTCTCTTAGTGCCTGCCGCTTCCACTAAGATGCACATTGGAGTCAGCACACATACATCTGTTCCATCCGGCCGATTTACTTGAGTTCGGATGATGCGCGGCGGATGACATATGCGGACAACCGCAAGGTGCGTTCACCGACGGCGCTGCTTTATTTACATTCTCACCTAATCATTCAGTGATTCTCTGTTCGACGTGCTCACCCATCATTGTGAGATATTGCACTCAATGGACATGAATCGAACTTGGCTCGTCACCCATTAGCCTGTGTTCCGTCCCTCGCTCCCATTCCAAGTACATATCATGTACCGAGTCCCCCGGCCTCAAAGCAGGTGGGCCTCCCCTCCTTATGTCTATTCAGCCTATGCATTCAGCTGGTCCGCCGATGGTTACTCTTCGCCGCTACTCGCCGCATCACCATCGCTCATCACCATTGTTTAGGCCTCGTCGGCTTCATCCTTTAGGCATCTGTATGTACTCTAGTTGATTGAATATATCATTTGCTCATTCCAACCCATTCCAACGGCTGAACTAACCTGAATGGCAAATGCCAGGGAAGTTTGCGAGTTGGTCATTGTCCTGACTCCTGGACGTGATTGCTAGTACTGACTGCATGTATGTTTTTTTGATACAATGCCTTTGCTTCAGCCTCGAGCAGTCACCCAAGTGGTCCCATAGCAAGTATTATCTTCTGGCAGTCTTCTGCGATATGCCAGGGCTGTCAATGGTAGAACACGGCGTACCAGAAGGTGATGGTTTTGCCGCCGGTGCTTACATAGTCCTCTGAGAGTATTCTGGCCAGCTTCCTGCTGGTGTGGATGCAAGGGAGGGAATATCATTGACAAAGACATCGCACAGCGGCAAGTTTGAGCCGCTGGGGGTCCAGCGTCGCCGTGACGGGAGCGAATTCGAAGGGCATTGGGGCAACTTCCGACTGCATGGACGGTGATTTGGTTCCAGTCGCTATCACGCCCAGCGGTTAAACGTTGACCGTTTAACGTTTAACGATTCATGAGTGTCATCAATTCCGCGGTGCCCCCAGATAGCGCTGGTTCGAGTCAGAATTTGAAGAGACTACAGGATTTGAACACTCACGTTGTAACGGCGCGGGCGTCCCCGAAGACCTGTCGAACCCTCGGCCGATGTTCGCGTCGGACCTGAGGTATGCGAACGGCAGTCTTTTGGCAGACCGTAGATAGTTCCAGAATATTCTTCGGATTCTTTACCTATTGGGGTATTGGGCATTTACATATAGCTAGAGACCACGTAGACACTTCTCTTGTCTTCTCAACGCCAGTTGCTTTGCCTCACTCCATCCCATTGCCTTTTGCTCTCGTTTCGACCCTCGGAGTAACCCGCACCGTGACACACGTGCCATGAGTACGAATACTACAACTCGCCTATGACAGGGATTAAGCCTCTTCGAGGCGGTAGCTGAACCTTTAGGCAGCTGACTAATCAGCATAAAGCGTTTTTAAAGTTAAAATAAAGTTAAGATAAAATAATTCGATTATAATCCCAACCCAAAATAGGAAATGAGATCCAGACAGAATATTCATAAGACATGGGGGGTCCCGCTTTCATATTACTGGATTGGCCATAAATCAATGCATTTGGCCAAGCTGCATTGGGGCAAATTTTCTAGAGCTCCCTGTAAGCCAATATTCTTCTAGCCTCTGTTGTACAATTAATCTCTATCACATTGCTCTGCTGTCAATCTGCCGTATTTCAGAGAGAAATAAGTTTTTTAGCACTTGCAACAGTACATATCGCATTTATTAAATGGTACATGGGTATCATAAAAAAATCCTTAGGGTAGTGCCAACAAACCACCCGGGAGGAGCGCAAAGACGGAATAGGGAGAGTACACTGCCCGCACAGTGCTGTCAAAAGGGGGACTAGGCCTCAGACGTCTCAATCCCCAGCGCTGTCCGAGATGGCTGTGGATTTGGTACAAACATCGCCTTCGGAGTGTGGTAGAAATAGGTCAAAATGGATGGTGAGTAGGTTTGTCGAATTTTACTGTTGTCGATCTGTTGAAGATGTGTCAGAGCTTATTCCCAAATGTGCATGTACACTTACCTGATAGGGCTGCAACATCAATTTCCAACTCCCTCCGTGTCAGTAATTCCACCTGTCCTTCAGGTACTAAGCTATAGAACCACGATAATCGCTCGCGAGAGTAGGCCTTTGTTCTTTCTGCCTTGAGCTCGGTGCGGTGCGTTGAAGCTCCATGCGAAGCTCTTCGGAAATATGGTTCCAGATGCGCTGTAGCCCAAAGGGACGGAGAATACAGAGACCGTCGAGATGCCGCACCCTCGAGAGCATAACATATGCGCTCTGAATTGAAGAGCAACCGGCAAGATCTATGCAGCAGACATCAAGGGAACGGCCCTGGGCGTTGTGGGAGGTGAAGGCGAAGGCAGGAATGAGAGGGAGTTGGGAACGGGTCGCATTATAGACTGTGGCAGAATTTGGCAGGCGGAAGTGAATCTGGCTCGTGACAGCTTTGAGAGTGACTCGATGAGGGTGAGGTGCATTTGGGTTGCTGTTCTTGTATGCTCGGAACTCGACTGCTGCTGAGATAGGATAGCGGCGACCATTGATCTCTTCAAATATAACAGAGACGAGGGTTCCCGGACTTCCGTTGGAGATTCCCAGTTCCGTTGCGATGTTTTCAGTGCAAAAGACCGGCATCCCGGGCACATATGGTACCTATGATATTTAATGAGTACGTCAATCCTTGTTGTGACTAGTTCCAAATACCTTTCCACCCAGGTCATTTGCCTCCTTGACCGGTATTGCCCAAGCTGCCTCGGCTGCCAGCCCAGTGAGCTGGCGGCGCTTTCCTCCCCGTCCCCGAGTATCTTTTGCATGATAGATATGGCATCCTTGGCCGGTCGCAACAGCGAAGGCCTCTGCCATATTCATGTTGTGACGATCTCGGGCAACATTTGTATAGACAATCAGGGGGCATGCATGGGCTGGGTCTTGCACCCATCTTTTTATGTCAGTAAGCTTTGTTGTCTCTGCACTGCAATCAGGATTTGACAACACGTACTTATCCAAAATGTTCTTGTCTTCCACTGTGCATAGTCCCTTTCGTAACCGTTTCAGAATCTGGATTAAAAGTGGGTCATCCTTTTGTCGCATGATTTCTTCCAACACAACTACGTGCTCAACCTGATGCCAGACTTGAATTCCTTTCACCTCTTGTCGGATGCGTTCATTCAGGTCATTCAGATTATTGTTCATATAACACTTAACAAGCTCATGAGAGAACAGTGAACTTCCTTGTGGAGGTGGTAACTGGCATGGGTCACCACAAATTGCCCAATTGAGTCCCCCACACAAAGAGTCTGTAATTCCTTTTGCCATGCACAAGTACTCTGAAATTCGTGCCAGATCGGCTGCACTGAGGAAATAAACCTCATCCAGAATCAGGGTTTCAAGTGGTGAGATTCGTTCTTCTAGATTTGCACGCAAACTTGGAACAGATTTCATTTTTGCCGGTGAGACTCTCAAGCTAGCCTCTGCATGAATTGTACAGCCACCAATGTCACTGGCAACTACCCCGGTTGGGGCAGTCAATCGAAGACGTTCCGGGTGACCACTAACCTCATAGAACTCTCTCCAGGCCTGAAATATTACTGACTTCCCAGTTCCACCTGGCCCAGTGCAAAGCAGTGTCATTGGCGAGTCTATTCGACCAGTCTCTGATTCCCTACCAATTTTATCAGCCAGGAGAAGAAATGCTCGAGTTTGCTCATCATTCAGTGTATGCTTGATCACTAATGCAAAGCATAGTTGTTGGTACGGTAGTAAGGATGTCCATGGTGCATCTGTAGGGTTTGGAGTTGATTTTTCACGGAGTTTCTCATATCGTTGGCAAGCTTTTGTGGCTTCCTCTTTCAGCGTCGTAAAAAGTGCCAGTGGAATTTTTTCAGATGGTCGCTGCAGGTGGGTACTTGTCTCTTTACTCTTCGCTGCTGTAAGGGCAACCACGCGGCCCGAGAAGTCAAGGGTCCTGGCGTGGGGAATCCGAAGGTTAATTGACAGGCCGTGCTACTGAGTACAAGTATAGCGCACCTGGCGTGGGGAATCCGAAGAGAAGAACGTCTGAGGATTCCCACGCCCGGAGCCGCCTAAAATACCTACTGACTAGTAGCACGTGCGCGGGGTGATCGGAGCAACCGGAGTGACGCGCATAGGTCCCGTGCGCGGTCACAGGCCACGTGGTATCCGGAACCGGAGTTCCGGCGGGGTCGCGGGAGCGGGCGAGCGGGGGCGGAGGGAGCGACGGGGGGAGCGACGGAGGGAACGGGGACTGGGGCGGAGGTCGGAGCGGAGGCGGGGTCGGGGGCCGGAGCGGAGACCGGAGCCGGAACCGGAACCGGAACCGGAACGGGGGCCGGAGCGGGGGCTCCCCTGACACCATCCCCCCCTTGGAATGCGGCGCCTCGACGCATCGTCCGGACATGGACGTCGGGGTCCCGGAAGGGGAGGGAGTCGAAGGTGGCGGTCGTGATGGCGCGTGGTGCGGCGGGGTACTTCCGGTAGAAATCTGCGACGAGTTCCGGAGCGAAAACGTCGGAGTGTTTAACCCACGAATCATGAGAGGAATTATAACCTTTCCACTGCACGAAATACCAGAGCGAGCCCCACCGGTACTTCGCGTCCACGATCGCCTCGACTTCCCACTCGGGTGGTTCGTCCGGAGCGGCGCCCGGAGCGTCCGGAGCGTCCGGAGCACCGCGGAGGACCGGCGGAGGCTCGTCATAGCCAGTCCGACCCTCGAAGGGGTCGTCCTGAGCCAATTCAAGCTTGACGACCGGAAAGACCGGATGGAGCTGCGAAAGCCGGGGAGGGAGCTCGAGCTTGTACGCGCCCCGCCCGATGACCTGGAGCACCCGGAAGGGCCCCAAGCGGCGGTGCGCGAACTTAGCGGAAGGGCGAGTGGTCTGGATGTCGGAGGCGTCCAGCCAGACCCGGTCGCCTACCTTAATCTCCGGCGCCGGAGTGCGCCGGCGATCGTAGTACCGCTTATACTCCTCCTTAGCCTTGACGAGCGCCGCCCGGGCTTCGGAAACTCCGGAGGCGATCCGGTCGCGGAATTCGTTAACCGCTTCCACCTTCGAGCGCAGCCCGTTCGGCTCGAACCCCATCCGGGGGAGCCGTCCGGTGTCGGTCATGAACGGGACCTGCTGCGTCGACGAGTGGATGTGGTTGTTGTAGGCGAATTCGGCGGCCGGAAGGAGCTCGTCCCAGTCATCCTGCTTGTAGTTAGTGAAAAGCCGGATGAACTGCTCCATCTCCTGGTTAACGCGCTCGGTCTGACCGTCGGTCTGCGGGTGGTACGACGTGGAGGTCGCCGGAGCGACTCCGATGAGGCGCCACAGCTCCCGGGTGAACTCCGCGATGAACTGCGGACCCCGGTCGGAGATGTACTTCTCCGGGGTCCCGTGGAGCTTCCACACGTTCCGGTAGTACAACCGCGCAGCTCCGACGGCGTCCAGGGTCGTGTGGCACTCGTTAAAGTGCGCACGCTTCCCGAGCGCGTCGACGACGACCATCACCGCGTCGTACCCGTGAGCTTCCGGAAGCTCGACGACGAAGTCCACCGAAACCGTGCTCCAGCGCTCTTCCGGAACCTCCGTCGGGTGCAACTCACCGACCGGAAGCTTCCGGAGCGCCTTCGTGCGACAACACAAGTCGCACGTCGCGACATACCGGCCGACGTGTCGGGACAACTGGGGCCACCAGTAGTTCCGGGAGACGAGCTCCAACGTCTTGAAGCGGCCGGCATGCCCCGCCACACGGGTATCGTGGTGCTGCTCCAAGATCCGGCGTCGGAGGTCGTGATCCCGGGGGACCACGATCTTGCCGCGGAAGTAGAGCAGCCCGTCGTCCACACGCCACTCCGCGGACCGGAGCGACCGGGAGCCCCGGACGTTGAGGGCCTCTCGCGCGGCGATAGCGAGGGGGTCCTCGAGGTCCGGACCACGCGCAAGCGCGTCCCGGATGTCCCGGAGCACCGGACGTTCCGGTCCGGTCACCACTACACCTTCGATCGCGCGGACATGGAAGAGCTCCGGAGACAGGAGGGTGACGTCCTGGTTGTCCGGAGCCGCTCCGTGGTCCGGGCGACGCGACAGCGCGTCCGGTCGCCCCATCAGGCGCCCGGGCTTGTGGTGCAGCGTGAAGTCGAACCGGGACAGGTACAGCGACCACCGCGCCTGCCTCCGGTTGAGGTTCTGCGACTTCCGGAAGTACTCCAGGTTCTTGTGATCGGTCCAGATCTCCACCGGATGCTGCGAGCCCTCGAGGAAGTGTCGCCACTCCTCGAGCGCGCGGACGATCGCGAGCATCTCCTTGTCGTGGATCTCGTAGTTGCGCTGGACCGGACTCAAGCTCTTGGAGTAGAACGCTACCGGATGCCACTTCCCGTCCGGACCCTCCTGAGAGAGAACCGCGCCGGAAGCCCGATCGGAGCTGTCCGCTTCGAGCCGGTACGGCCGGGCCTCGTCCGGAAGGATCAGGACGGGGTCCGTGGTCACCGCGTCCTTCAGCGCCTGGAAAGCGGTGGCCTCCGGTTCGCTCCAACGCCACGCGGTGCCCTTTTTCGACAAGTCGAACAGGGGCCGGGCGATGTCGGAGAAGTCCCGGATGAACCTCCGGTAGAAGTTCGTGAACCCGACGAACTGGAGCACGTCCGTCTTGTTCTCCGGGACCGGCCAAGCGGCGACTCCGGCGACCTTGACCGGATCCATCTCCACGTGGTCGTGAGAGACGATCACCCCGAGATATTCGATCGACGACTTCTCGAACTCACACTTCTCCGGGCGCAAGTAGAGCTTGTGCTCCCGGAGCCGCCGGAGGACCTCCCGGACGATCTCCCGGTGGCGCGTGAGGTCGGAATGGGCGATGAGGATGTCGTCGAGGTATATCATGACGTCCCCGGACAAGATGAGATCTTGGAAGATGTCGTTCATCATTGTCTGGAAGGTCGCGGGGGAGTTGGTCAGGCCGAAGTACATCACCAAGGGCTCGAAGAGTCCCCGGTTAGTCCGGAACGCGGCTTTCCACTCGTCGCCTTCGCGGATCCGGACGTTGTTGAAACCCCACCGGACGTCCAGCTTCGTGAAGTACCGAGCTCCTTTCAATCGATTAATAAGATCGTTGATCAAAGGGAGCGGGTACCGGTTTTTCACGGTCATCGCATTGAGCGCGCGATAGTCCTGGACGAACCGGAGGCCTCCGTCCTTCTTTTTGACGAAGAAGACGGGGGACGCCATCGGGGATTTGGAAGGCCGGATCCGTCCGGTCGCCAATCCCTCCTCGATAAACGCGTCGAGCTCGCGCTGCTCGAGGGGAGAGATCGGGTAGACCTTACAGTTCGCGGGCTTCGAATCCGGGACGAGTTCGATAGCGTGGTCCCATGTCCGGCGCTCCGGTAACGAGTCGAACGACTCCCGGTTGAAGACGTCCTCGAACTCCCGGGCCCATTCCGGAATGGTGTCCGGAGGGGGCGCGGAGTTCCGGGCGAACGCCTCCGCTAACCGCTGTGAAACGGTTCCGGTGGCCCGGATGTCTTCGGAAGGGGTGAACCGGGTATAGAATATCCGGTCCCCTTCCTCGATCTGGTAGTCGTCGTCCTCGGTACCGGAGTCTTCGGAGTCATTCTCCGGAGGCCCCGGAGGGTCTTCGGAGTCATCCTCGTCCTCGTCCGATCGGTCCTCCACGTCTACGACGCAGATCGCCGGAACCGGACCGGAGCGTAGCCGCTTGAGCAACTGCGCGGCGGAGCGAGCCGCACGGCGCTCGGAACGAGCCTCGGTGGTGCACGTAGCGCAACCGGCGGGGCAGCGGCTCATCTTGACCTCCCGGGTTTCCCAGTTGATCTCCGGGTTGTGCTTCCGGAGCCAGGAAGTACCCGAGGATGAGCTTCTCCTTGCCGAGGCGCGTGACCGCGAGTTGGACGCGCTCGCTGTGGCCCTTGTACGTGAGAACCACGTCCGCGATGTCCCGGATGTAGCCGGCCTCATTGGGGCTGCCGTCTACATTGAAGACCGGGATCGGCTGCGAAAGCCGTCGGACCGGGAACTGATTGGCAGCGACGTACTCCGAGTCGATGAATTCGGAAGTCGCGCCACAGTCCACGAGCCCGTTGGTCGAGAGCTTCGCAGCACTATCGGTGGACGTGAACTCGAGCGGGAGGTGCAGCGAGTTGGGAGCCGGGATTGCCGCGACGGTGTAGCGCTTCGGGAGCCTTCGCTCCCAGGAGGGCTTCCGTGGTGCACGCGGGATTGCCGGGGGGACCGGAGCGGTTCCGGAGTCCGGAGCAACCGGAACCGGAGGGGCCGGAACCGGAGCTACCGGAGCAACCGGAGGAGCGCTCGGGCTGGGGGGTGCGTCTATCGTTTCGGAAGGTGCAAGAGATATATTGTCAGACTCATTACACAGGACGGCGAAACGATTGGGGGACGCGAACGAGGGCGCACTGCTCACTCGTCGCGGAGGGGAAAATCCTCCGGACCAGGAGCAGCCGCGGCAGCGGAATGCTGCGCGGCGGCCTCGGACGACGCAACGCGAGCCAGCAGCTCCTCCAGCAGCTCGCCGTCTAGCTGCCGGATCACCTCATCCAGCACGTCGACCGCGCGGATGTCGACCGGAACGGTGCAGTCCCGGGCGAAGTGGTTCGGGTCGCCGCAGCGGAAGCAACCGCGACGGGGGGCAGCGCGCGCGCGGGTCCGGTCGACGTCCATCGGAACCGGAGCGGAGACCGGGGGCGCTGCGAACCTCGGAGGGGCGGAGGGAGCGGCCGGGACGGAAACCGGGATCATCCGGGCACGGTTCGGGGCGTGCGCGGTCCTTCCGGACGTTCCGGTCGAGCCGATCTTCGAGCGCTGGATCGACTCGTACTGGCGGTACGCCCGGAGACGCCAGCCGGGGTAGTCCTCGAGGTGCGGAGGGTCGCTCGAGCCGGTGATAGCGAGGTTGATCGCCGGGTCGAGTCCGGTCCTGTACTTCGTGACCTTGATGAGCTGGTCTTCGAAGCCGGCGAGGTCGACGAGGTCCTCGAAGTCGTCGGTGTACCGGTAGATGTCCCGGTTGCCCATGTGGTACGCGCGGGACTCGAGCTTGTGCAGGGCGTGGTCCTGCTCGTTCTCCTCGATGAACCGGAGGCGGAACTCCCGCTCGAAGTCCTCCCAGAGAAGGAAGGGGAAGGGCTCCTTGGCGCTCTGGCGTTCGGCCCAGCGCTGCGCCGCATCCTTCGCCATAAAGGACATGGCGAACCGGATGGCCTTGTCTTCGGAGGGATCCCCGTAGGCGTCCCGGAAGCCTTCCGGAACCAACCGGATGTACGTCCGGACCGCGTGCAGGAACGCGCGGCCTTGGGTCCGGTCGCCGTCGAAGACGAACGGGGGGTTCGGTCGGAGGACCGTTTTGTTCGAGGAGGTGGACTCCGGGAATAAGCCTGGACTCGCGGCCGGAGCGGGTGCCGCAGGGGCCGGAGCAGGTGCGGGTTGTAGGTTGGTGACCAGGGCGGTCAAGCGCGCGAGGCTCGCCTCGATAGCGGACATCCGGGCGTCCGCGGTCGGGTCCGGAACCGGAGCTCCGGAAGCTCCGACGGGGGTACTGCCGGGCATGTCGGCGACGATGCGGGGGGAGGAGGGGGCAAGATTCGAATGGGGTGAGGCGGGGGCGCTATCTGAGCTGTCCGAGCCGTCGACGCCGAACTTCGCAATCTTGACCGGTTAATCCCTAGAAGACGTTCTTCTGCTGTAAGGGCAACCACGCGGCCCGAGAAGTCAAGGGTCCTGGCGTGGGGAATCCGAAGGTTAATTGACAGGCCGTGCTACTGAGTACAAGTATAGCGCACCTGGCGTGGGGAATCCGAAGAGAAGAACGTCTGAGGATTCCCACGCCCGGAGCCGCCTAAAATACCTACTGACTAGTAGCACGTGCGCGGGGTGATCGGAGCAACCGGAGTGACGCGCATAGGTCCCGTGCGCGGTCACAGGCCACGTGGTATCCGGAACCGGAGTTCCGGCGGGGTCGCGGGAGCGGGCGAGCGGGGGCGGAGGGAGCGACGGGGGGAGCGACGGAGGGAACGGGGACTGGGGCGGAGGTCGGAGCGGAGGCGGGGTCGGGGGCCGGAGCGGAGACCGGAGCCGGAACCGGAACCGGAACCGGAACGGGGGCCGGAGCGGGGGCTCCCCTGACAGCTGCAGCATTTAAACGGTGCTTGATGAGTGAATTCTTTTCAGCCAGAAGTGCTTTACTTGCAACATTGGCATCAAATACATCGTCCTCGGATCCTTGTCGTACTCCTTCATCAAATTTTGTCTGAATAGTACCTTGCTCCGCAATGTAGAACCCACTGTTTCCTGCTTGTTTGACAATTTCCTCCGCATCTCTTGTAAATCTTGTATTTTTTGCAAGCAGGTGGCCTTCAAGATCATCCGAGTCAACCCCAGCCTGCATAGCATTTTCCCATACAGGATCATAATCATTTTCACCTTCATCTTCAACAGTAATACCTGAGCTTTTAGCTTTTTGCATCAATTCCACTAGCCGTTTGCCACGCTTAGCTGCAAAGTCAAACTTTGCATCACGGGTTTGGTAGAGAAGCTGCATGTTAGATGTGACTCTAATATGCTCTGGTGACATTGCTTCCTTGAATTCAGTGTGTGCCTCAAGCCAACTCAGATCCGGAGATTTAAGAGGTGAGATTTTGGATGCTGACCAAGGCCTGAATAATGCAAGAATCACTACAGCATATCTGATCTTGTCACCCTCTACATCATTCCGAGGAACACGATAGCCTTGAAGCACTGGGATTACAGAGTTGCACTCAAGCTTCTTGAGACAGTGAGTGGTGAACTGAGGGTGTCCAGGTTGAAATGCAAGATATACATTACGTTGGGTTTTTGACTTGGGTTTCTTCTCCTTGATATAATTTCTAATGATATCCCAGAAGCACATTTTTTCCAGTGCTTGAGGTCGATAGAATATGTCATCAAAAAGAATGGAATATTTTTTCTCCTCACTCATCTCAGTATCTTCTGAAAGAGGGTCTCTTCCTAGCATCTCTGGTGATAGCACAATCATTGTATCATCTTCGTCAGCGGGGATAGTCATGCGTTGAGCAGAAGTTGAGTCTGAGTATTCATCATTGTTGTCTTCTTCAACTTCAGGAAAGCCTGAGTTTAACTCGTTGGTGAAGACATCCCTAGCAATATCTCTTAATAGAGATGACCACCAGTACTCCTTGTATTCATCCGATGTATAATTATTTTTTCGTCCCAATAACTGACTTGCTGTTTGCTGACCAGTGAGCTCTCGTTTTCCCACCAACTTATTTGTTGCTTTTACCATCATTAATCTGCTCATTTCAGCCCTGTCAATTTCCCCGTCAGCATCCTTTGGAGGATCAATTTTCAAAGTCTGGATGGAGGCACAGAGAGAGGAAAATACAATAGAAGTATCGAGCTGTAGCTTAACCGTATAATTCAACATGTATTCAACCATGGCCATTGCAACGGGACCTGAAGCTGTCTGTTTCAGATCGGTGTTACATCCCAAGCATAGAGTGGTTGTTGGATTATGGCCATTGAGTTGCCCGTTCTCGCATCGGATTACTAAATCACCGTCTTCATCAAAATGGGTTTCAGAAACAACGGGCCGAGGGAGTTGAAACCGGCAGTCAGTATCAGGATCTAGAAGAGAATGTATGTGCCGTGGGATATGCTTGAAGCATGTAGCATTGTGCTCATGAACTAAACCAGTATTTTCACACAAGTCCCTATGGTGTTGGTCTCTTTTTTGCTCATAGTTCGGGGACAGAGGATCCATTGGGCGGCTCAAGACAGTGTCAGGGGAGCCCCCGCTCCGGCCCCCGTTCCGGTTCCGGTTCCGGTTCCGGTCTCCGCTCCGGCCCCCGATCCCGCCTCCGCTCCGACCTCAGTCCCCGCTCCGTCCCCCGCTTCCCCCTCCGCTCCTGCGCGCCCGCCCCTGCAACCCCGCCGGAGCTCCGGTTCCGGATACCACGTGGCCTGTGACCGCGCACGGGACCTATGCGCGTCACTCCGGTTGCTCCGATCACCTCGCGCACGTGCTACTAGTCAGTAGCTATTTTAGGCGGCACCGGGCGTGGGAATCCTCAGACGTTCTTCTCTTCGGATCCCCCACGCCAGGTGCGCTATACTTGTACTAGTAGCACGTCCTGTCAATTAACCTTCGGATCCCCCACGCCAGGACCCTTGACTTCTCGGGCCGCGTGGTTGCCCTTACAGCAGAAGAACGTCTTCTAGGGATTAACCGGTCAAGATTGCGAAGTTCGGCGTCGACGGCTCGGACAGCTCAGATAGCACTCCAGCCTCACCCCATTCGAATCTTGCCCCCTCCTCCCCCCGCATCGTCGCCGACATGCCCGGCAGTACCCCCGTCGGCGCTCCCGGAGCTCCGATTCCGGACCCGACCGCGGACGCCCGGATGTCCGCCATCGAGGCGAGCCTCGCGCGCTTGACCGCTCTGGTCACCAACCTACAACCCGCACCTGCTCCGGCCCCTGCGGCACCCGCTCCGGCCGCGAGTCCAGGCTTATTCCCGGAGTCCACCTCCTCGAACAAAACGGTCCTCCGACCGAACCCCCCGTTCGTCTTCGACGGCGACCGGACCCAAGGCCGCGCGTTCCTGCACGCGGTCCGGACGTACATCCGGTTGGTTCCGGAAGGCTTCCGGGACGCCTACGGGGACCCCTCCGAAGACAAGGCCATCCGGTTCGCCATGTCCTTTATGGCGAAGGACGCGGCGCAGCGCTGGGCCGAACGCCAGAGCGCCAAGGAGCCCTTCCCCTTCGTCCTCTGGGAGGACTTCGACCGGGAGTTCCGGCTCCGGTTCATCGAGGAGAACGAGCAGGACCACGCCCTGCACAAGCTCGAGTCCCGTGCGTACCACATGGGCAACCGCGACATCTACCGGTACACCGACGACTTCGAGGACCTCGTCGACCTCGCCGGCTTCGAAGACCAGCTCATCAAGGTCACGAAGTACAGGACCGGACTCGATCCGGCGATCAACCTCGCCATCACCGGCTCGAGCGACCCTCCGCACCTCGAGGACTACCCCGGCTGGCGTCTCCGCGCGTACCGCCAGTACGAGTCGATCCAGCGCTCGAAGATCGGCTCGACCGGAACGCCCGGAAGGTCTGCGCACGCCCCGAACCGTGCCCGGATGATCCCGGTTTCCGTCCCGGCCGCTCCCTCCGCCCCTCAGAGGTTCGCAGCGCCTCCGGTCCCCGCTCCGGTTCCGATGGACGTCGACCGGACCCGCGCGCGCGCTGCCCCCCGCCGCGGTTGCTTCCGCTGCGGCGACCCGAACCACTTCGCCCGGGACTGCACCGTTCCGGTCGACATCCGCGCGGTCGACGTGCTGGATGAGGTGATCCGGCAGCTGGACGGCGAGCTGCTGGAGGAGCTTCTGGCCCGCGTCGCAACGGGCAATGACGTCACTTCCCGCCACCCCTCCGAAGGGCTGGCAGGCGATGACGTCATCGGGGCTGTGCCATCGGGGGATTTTCCCTTCCGCGGCGAGTGAGCAGTGCGCCCTCGTTCGCGTCCCCCAATCGTTTCGCCGTCCTGTGTAATGAGTCTGACAATATATCTCTTGCACCCGAAACGATAGACGCACCCCCCAGCCCAAACGCTCCTCCGGTCGTTCCGGTTCCGGTCGCTCCGGACTCCGGAACCGCTCCGGCCCCCCCGGCAATCCCGCGTGCACCACGGAAGCCCTTGTGGGAGCGAAGGCTCCCGAAGCGCTACACCGTCGCGGCAATCCCGGCCCCCAACTCGCTGCACCTTCCGCTCGAGATCATGTCCACCGATAGCGCTGCGAAGCTTTCGACCAACGGGCTCGTGGACTGTGGCGCGACTTCCGAATTCATCGACTCGGAGTATGTCGCTGCCAACCAGTTCCCGGTCCGACGCCTCTCGCAGCCGATCCCGGTCTTCAATGTAGACGGCAGCCCCAACGAAGCCGGCTACATCCGGGATATCGCAGACGTGGTTCTCACGTACAAGGGTCACAGCGAGCGCGTCCAACTCGCGGTCACGCGCCTCGGCAAGGAGAAGCTCATCCTCGGGTATTCCTGGCTCCGGAAGCACAACCCGGAGATCAACTGGGAAACCCGGGAGGTCAAGATGAGCCGCTGCCCCGCCGGTTGCGCTACGTGCACCACCGAGGCTCGTTCCGAGCGCCGTGCGGCTCGCTCCGCCGCGCAGCTGCTCAAGCGGCTACGCTCCGGTCCGGTTCCGGCGATCTGCGTCGTAGACGTGGAGGACCGATCGGACGAGGACGAGGATGACTCCGAAGACCCTCCGGGGCCTCCGGAGAATGACTCCGAAGACTCCGGTACCGAGGACGACGACTACCAGATCGAGGAAGGGGACCGGATATTCTATACCCGGTTCACCCCTTCCGAAGACATCCGGGCCACCGGAACCGTTTCACAGCGGTTAGCGGAGGCGTTCGCCCGGAACTCCGCGCCCCCTCCGGACTCCATTCCGGAATGGGCCCGGGAATTCGAGGACGTCTTCAACCGGGAGTCGTTCGACTCGCTACCGGAGCGCCGGACATGGGACCACGCTATCGAACTCGTCCCGGATTCGAAGCCCGCGAACTGTAAGGTCTACCCGATCTCTCCCCTCGAGCAGCGCGAGCTCGACGCGTTTATCGAGGAGGGATTGGCGACCGGACGGATCCGGCCTTCCAAGTCCCCGATGGCGTCCCCCGTCTTCTTCGTCAAAAAGAAGGACGGAGGCCTCCGGTTCGTCCAGGACTATCGCGCGCTCAATGCGATGACCGTGAAAAACCGGTACCCGCTCCCTTTGATCAACGATCTTATTAATCGATTGAAAGGAGCTCGGTACTTCACGAAGCTGGACGTCCGGTGGGGTTTCAACAACGTCCGGATCCGCGAAGGCGACGAGTGGAAAGCCGCAGTTCCGGACTAACCGGGGACTCTTCGAGCCCTTGGTGATGTACTTCGGCCTGACCAACTCCCCCGCGACCTTCCAGACAATGATGAATGACATCTTCCAGGATCTCATCTTGTCTGGAGACGTCATGATATACCTCGACGACATCCTCATCGCCCATTCCGACCTCACGCGCCACCGGGAGATCGTCCGGGAGGTCCTCCGGCGGCTCCGGGAGCATAAGCTCTATTTGCGCCCGGAGAAGTGTGAGTTCGAGAAGTCGTCGATCGAATATCTCGGGGTGATCGTCTCTCACGACCACGTGGAGATGGATCCGGTCAAGGTCGCCGGAGTCGCCGCTTGGCCGGTCCCGGAGAACAAGACGGACGTGCTCCAGTTTGTCGGGTTCACGAACTTCTACCGGAGGTTCATCCGGGACTTCTCCGACATCGCCCGGCCCCTATTCGACTTGTCGAAAAAGGGCACCGCGTGGCGTTGGAGCGAGCCGGAGGCCACCGCTTTCCAGGCGCTGAAGGACGCGGTGACCACGGACCCCGTCCTGATCCTTCCGGACGAGGCCCGGCCGTACCGGCTCGAAGCGGACAGCTCCGACCAGGCTTCCGGTGCGGTTCTCTCTCAGGAGGGTCCGGACGGGAAGTGGCATCCGGTAGCGTTCTACTCCAAGAGCTTGAGTCCGGTCCAGCGCAACTACGAGATCCACGACAAGGAGATGCTCGCGATCGTCCGCGCGCTCGAGGAGTGGCGACACTTCCTCGAGGGCTCGCAGCATCCGGTGGAGATCTGGACCGATCACAAGAACCTGGAGTACTTCCGGAAGTCGCAGAACCTCAACCGGAGGCAGGCGCGGTGGTCGCTGTACCTGTCCCGGTTCGACTTCACGCTGCACCACAAGCCCGGACGCCTGATGGGGCGACCGGACGCGCTGTCGCGTCGCCCGGACCACGGAGCGGCTCCGGACAACCAGGACGTCACCCTCCTGTCTCCGGAGCTCTTCCATGTCCGCGCGATCGAAGGTGTAGTGGTGACCGGACCGGAACGTCCGGTGCTCCGGGACATCCGGGACGCGCTCGCGCGTGGTCCGGACCTCGAGGACCCTCTCGCTATCGCCGCGCGAGAGGCCCTCAACGTCCGGGGCTCCCGGTCGCTCCGGTCCGCGGAGTGGCGTGTGGACGACGGGCTGCTCTACTTCCGCGGCAAGATCGTGGTCCCCCGGGATCACGACCTCCGACGCCGGATCTTGGAGCAGCACCACGATACCCGTGTGGCGGGGCATGCCGGCCGCTTCAAGACGTTGGAGCTTGTCTCCCGGAACTACTGGTGGCCCCAGTTGTCCCGACACGTCGGCCGGTATGTCGCGACGTGCGACTTGTGTTGTCGCACGAAGGCGCTCCGGAAGCTTCCGGTCGGTGAGTTGCACCCGACGGAGGTTCCGGAGGAGCGCTGGAGCACGGTTTCGGTGGACTTCGTCGTCGAGCTTCCGGAAGCTCACGGGTACGACGCGGTGATGGTCGTCGTCGACGCGCTCGGGAAGCGTGCGCACTTTAACGAGTGCCACACGACCCTGGACTGCCGTCGGAGCTGCGCGGTTGTACTACCGGAACGTGTGGAAGCTCCACGGGACCCCGGAGAAGTACATCTCCGACCGGGGTCCGCAGTTCATCGCGGAGTTCACCCGGGAGCTGTGGCGCCTCATCGGAGTCGCTCCGGCGACCTCCACGTCGTACCACCCGCAGACCGACGGTCAGACCGAGCGCGTTAACCAGGAGATGGAGCAGTTCATCCGGCTTTTCACTAACTACAAGCAGGATGACTGGGACGAGCTCCTTCCGGCCGCCGAATTCGCCTACAACAACCACATCCACTCGTCGACGCAGCAGGTCCCGTTCATGACCGATACCGGACGGCTCCCCCGCATGGGGTTCGAGCCGAACTGGGTTGCGCTCGAAGGTGGAAGCGGTTAACGAATTCCGCGACCGGATCGCCTCCGGAGTTTCCGAAGCCCGGGCGGCGCTCGTCAAGGCTAAGGAGGAGTACAAGCGGTACTACGATCGCCGGCGCACTCCGGCGCCGGAGATTAAGGTAGGCGACCGGGTCTGGCTGGACGCCTCCGACATCCAGACCACTCGCCCTTCCGCTAAGTTCGCGCACCGCCGCTTGGGGCCCTTCCGAGTGCTCCAGGTCATCGGGCGGGGCGCGTACAAGCTCGAACTCCCTCCCCGGCTCTCGCAGCTCCATCCGGTGTTTCCGGTCGTCAAGCTTGAATTGGCCCAGGACGACCCCTTCGAGGGTCGGACTGGCTATGACGAGCCTCCGCCCGTCCTCCGCGGCGCTCCGGACGCTCCGGATGCTCCGGGCGCCGCTCCGGATGCGCCACCCGAGTGGGAAGTCGAGGCGATCGTGGACGCGAAGTACCGGTGGGGCTCACTCTGGTATTTCGTGCAGTGGAAAGGTTATAATTCCTCTCATGATTCGTGGGTTAAACACTCCGACGTTTTTGCTCCGGAACTCGTCGCAGATTTCTACCGGAAGTACCCCGCCGCACCACGCGCCATCACGACCGCCACCTTCGACTCCCTCCCCTTCCGGAACCCCGATGTCCACGTCCGGACGATGCGTCGAGGCGCCGCATTCCAAGGGGGGGATGGTGTCAGGGGAGCCCCCGCTCCGGCCCCCGTTCCGGTTCCGGTTCCGGTTCCGGTCTCCGCTCCGGCCCCCGATCCCGCCTCCGCTCCGACCTCAGTCCCCGCTCCGTCCCCCGCTTCCCCCTCCGCTCCTGCGCGCCCGCCCCTGCAACCCCGCCGGAGCTCCGGTTCCGGATACCACGTGGCCTGTGACCGCGCACGGGACCTATGCGCGTCACTCCGGTTGCTCCGATCACCTCGCGCACGTGCTACTAGTCAGTAGCTATTTTAGGCGGCACCGGGCGTGGGAATCCTCAGACGTTCTTCTCTTCGGATCCCCCACGCCAGGTGCGCTATACTTGTACTAGTAGCACGTCCTGTCAATTAACCTTCGGATCCCCCACGCCAGGACCCTTGACTTCTCGGGCCGCGTGGTTGCCCTTACAGACAGGAAGTTGTTTTGGTGTACCGGTAACAGCAACATATGGAACCGTTTCCTTGGGAAAACTCTGGCATATCAGATCATCATACCATCTGGCAAGTTTTTCTTTGAACTCGGGATCTGAATTCATAAGTTCTTTCATATCCAACGGAGAAGCCGGAGCCCCATCAATCCATATGAGAATATGAAGGTGAAGTGAACCTCTTACTTGTGCTTCAACAACAGCATACCAACCTTTCACCTTCCCAAGGATTCCAATTTTTGAAGCTCTCTTTGCACCAAGGATTATATCCAAAAATTTTGTTATCATGAGATGGAAGAATTGAGCTCCAGCAACAGGATTTTCAGCAATTATCCTAGCACGAGTACCACCCTCCTTCTGGTTACTGTCCAATGCATCGAAAATTGTATTCAGATCAACATCACGCCCTGCCAGAACTTGGGCTATCGGATTGTGAGAATCAGCTGGATTTACGGTGCCAAAGAAGTGTGGCAATCCATCGCAAATAATTTTACTTTTCACCTCCTGCTTCATTGTGTTCACATCACCAACAGAACCAGGAATGTGATCAGAAACATAATTCAAGTATTTCATTAATTTAACTGCTGCTTTCTCACCTTCAGTTTCTGGCTTTGCAAATGGATTATTCTCGAGCTTGGCCTGGTAGCTGTCTACACAGTCAGTATCAACCTTCTGGATCAGCTCTTGTATTACCGGAAACCATGATCGTTTTGTAGCCAGACGGGATTGGAAGGAAGAATGACGACGCTGTATAATATTATTCATTACAAATATGAAAGATTTGTGAACTTGGAAGCGACGGTCAGCAGTATTCAGGAAATGTTGAACATGTGTTAGGGTATCAACTTCACGGAATCCAAAGTCTGGCGAGATCCTTACAATATTATTATCAACCATTCCGACACCGTATGGGAACAGTGTTGGCCAGAGCCATCCAAATACACGTGGATTCTTTGATGTTGACAATGGCATATTTCCTGATGGAAATTTCACGAACCCTGCTTTGTGTTTCTTTAGCAAGCGTAAAGCTGCAAGTTTTCTCTGGCTATATGTTGTATCCACATTGTCTACATCCACAAGTGTTGTTGCTGTCAACTCTGATGTATTGGAACCTTCGAATAATTCTGTGTTAGCCTGTCCGGAATATGAAGTATATGATGATCCTTGATTACTAGCAGAATTGGTGCGAAGAAAATCTTGAGTGGCAAGTGGACAGTCATAGACTGGGTATTCACACAGATTCTGGATTACCAAGTTCTTGTCAAGATCTGCGTATAGAGGATTATGTTCAATTAACCAGAATAATGCTATTCTAATTTTCTCACGGCGTACTAGCAGTGGCGACTTTTGCAGCATATCATGAGTTATCTCAGTGTCAGCCGAGCCAACTAGGATAACACAAATTTCGTCTCGAATTTGGGATAGGGGAGCTGGCATAGCATCGAGAAATGATGTTGAATCTTGAGGTAGAATACAAACATTGCCACGAGCTGCAAACTGTCCAGAGGGTCCTAATGAAAGTTTATACATACATCTGGTTGCCCGGGCCCATTGCTCCTCCAAGAATGTCAAGTCAAGAAGCTCATCTGGAACTTTGCCAATCCATAGACCGTTAGCATAGCTGCGCAATGGGATTGAAACAAAGCAGTTTTTAGATACAGCTGAGTTGCAAAGATGGCAAAGTACATAGGAATTCCCTTCAAGAGACAGTGAGTTGAATGATACAATACTTGGCTGGTGACAAACATCACGGAGGTGGGTGACAGCCCTATCGAGAAGCGAGATATCAAGTTCATCCTTAGATCTCATTTTGACATCTGCTGTCAGCTCAAATTTACCACAGAATGAACATTCATAACGCTTCATTGCTGCATTGTTGGTACTTTGCCGAAATTCACAAATAATTTCATCCTTCTCTTCCTGGCTTAATATGAGTGGGAAGACATTGTTGGGCGCAGACATCTCAGAGGACAAATGTGGACGTTTTCTAGGACCTTCGGGCAGAAAAACAGCTTTCCTTTTCTAGGGCTTGGACCGGAACCCCAAAACCAATGCACACCTTTGCAACTCGGTTTCTGTAAGAGGAACTTTAGAACCTAAACCAGCTGAGATTGCTTCAGATTTAAGAACAAGGCATGCTGTTGTACACTGATGCATAACAAAGTCGGCTCGTAGTGCCTCTGCACTTTTGCGTTTCTCAGTTGACATGCGTGCATGCATACCCTGATGATACAGCTGTTTACGAAAAGATAGAGGGGTTTCCAAAAATATTCATGCTCAATTTGTGCTTACCTTTGTTTGACACCGCATCACTCCACAGAGCCTTTCAACGGCGCTCTGCCCCCAAGGATGATCCACTCTGCCTCGTTTCTCCACCAATAAATCTAGTTATGTCCTGTGTTTGTGCTACGCAAGTTGACCGCAACACAGAGAGGTTTCAACTGGAGTGTTTGTGTATGGCCGAATATCGGCTGAAAGCCCCGAAAGGCCGAAACTTGCAGTGTACCAGAACTGGTGGTGTCTTATTTTCTAAAAACTGAGTCTTGGTGATGCCTGAGGTGCGGGGCAGAGTCCGGTGGGTGTCGAAGCACCGTGCCAGTGTCGTTGAGTGCCCAGCGAGCAAAATACAGGAGCAAGCAAGGGTAAACACAAATCGAATGTGCATATTTTTGGAAACCCCTCTATCTTTTCGCAAACAGCTGTATGGAGCCATCTTCCTCAATGCAGCAACTGGAACCCGCTTTTCAACGGCAATAAAACTGACAACTACTTTCTTTTCAGAATCAGTTAAATAAACAAAGTGATCATTCGATGGGACAGAAAGAGCTTCATTATTCAAGGTGACACTATCAATCAGATCTAGAACGCCCGGCGTACGGTGCGTGACATCTCGCGTACGGGATGTTCGGACCCCTCGCGCACGGGAGGTCCTGGACGATGAAGCCATTGGGGCTGCATCAAGAGTCGGCGGCGTGAGAGATGAAGAGCCTGAGAATAAATCAGTGTCAGAGAGCTAAAGATGATTGGATGATTGAGACTCACTCATTGAAGAAATACTTCCAGAGTCTGGGCCCAATCTCGAGGACCAGGTGTGTTGAATGTCAAGTAGACCAGACCCCAAGTGGACAACGAGTTGAGGGGCAGCAGCGCGCAGGAACTGGAGCCAGTCCATCCCAAACACAAGATCATGAGATAGAGAAGCGGCCACAGGAACATTCATCGACATTGAGATGACACCACCGTCACAGGGAATAGTGACCAGACCAGAAGTGACGGAGTTACAGGTATCCAGCCCAGCTTTCAAGACCCAAGCCTGAGAGATACTAGATGTGGCGGCCTCATTATCGAAGGTGGTGGACACGGCAATGTTGGAGAAGGTAGCAGTGGCGGACATGGGGGGTTTGAAGCAAGCAGTGTGAGTGTGTCGAGGCCTGCTCACGCACCAATCACGCACCATAGAAACCCACATATCACGGATCTGTCAGAATCGTGATATTCATCTGCCAATCGGGTTGAGTCGGGTTGACTCGGGGGTTGACTCGGGTAATGTTCAGTGAGTTCTCAAGACTCAGTACATGTACTTTATCCTTTACAAAGACATGATAGAGTGAAAAAATGAGATATTCCTTCCTGCATCTTGCTTTTGATTAAATAAATGCTACCTTCCTGTGGTATCCCAGATTAAATTGGATTA
Organism: Mycena belliarum; assembly: GCA_029282135.1. Lineage (NCBI taxonomy): Eukaryota > Fungi > Basidiomycota > Agaricomycetes > Agaricales > Mycenaceae > Mycena > Mycena belliarum. The sequence continues at coordinate 658,885 of JARJCN010000018.1, forward strand.
CATGACATAAGTTTGATCATCAATCATTATTTGTACTTGTAGCAAAACTGGCCGAAATCCAAGTTCTCCCTGGTAGCCAAACCTAAAGGTTCAGCAATTAGGACACAATATTCAAGTCGAAGGATGCGTTCGACAGCTAGAGGGGTTCAACTTGCTAATCGCTTAAGACAAGGATTTTTTATCAGCATGTTGCACTTCAGTATAGGAGCATTCGTTCTTCACATCGGGTTGCTTTGATAGATGTCGGCTTTTCCATACACATCGACACTCCTTTTGGATGGGAGACAAGGAAGCCTTGATAACAGGATACTCCGCCAAGACTATATGTATCTGTCTAATCGAGGGCAAATCTTGCAGTCAAGGCGGATATGGCATCAGCAAGCTCTCGAAGCTCTCGAATCGAGGCTGTCACCAGTAGGCTGAATACAAAAGTGACGCTGCTGGTAGTCTATCGACAGGCATGATTCCATAGACGGACATGCTCACCAGGAACAGATATAGACTATTTTACGAGCCAAGCTGTAGCGCAGGCGCGTGAGTGGCTTAGTCTATATCAGGGGAACGAACGAGTGCAAAGCATTCAATCCAACCCCCGCGGAGGGCGAGATAAATGCGGGGGGCTCGTTTTACAAGTTGATCCAGCTATGAGGCGCGTCTGACGAAAACATCACGTCGAAGGGATTCTCGGGACTTGGAGTTCGGTATGTAAATTTGCGAGACGGACAAGCCGTAATTGCAGATGAGGTTTCAAAGGACGCTTGAGGGAGGTGCTTCAAATTTGAAAACTTGAGGAGGGGGCTTCGGCTTCGGGCCAAATCTTGAAGAGCGTGTGACTGGGCAAGACAGATAAGACCCAGCAAAAGAAAGAATACAATTGATGCAGTCCTATATGTCCTTTGCTTGCTCCCTTACCCACCGGTCCGTTCGTAACCGTTATCTAATGCTATTCCCCAAGAAGCTACCCTGGCGCCGGACCTCGCGGCGCTTGCCCCACGCGTCGAAGACCTTGAGCTTGCCTTCGCCTGGGACGGCGAGCACGACCTTGTGACCTGCGAGCACGCTCGCCGCGACGCCCTGCGCGTCGGCCGGTGGCGACGTGGAAGAGGAAGATGGGACGGGGACGGACGTCCGGGAGATCAGGCGGAGCGACGGCAGTGCATGCGTCACGAGCGCGTTAGGGGTGTTCGCGCCCGTGCCCGAGCCCGCCGCGCTCGCAGTTGCAGCCGAGGTCGAAGTCGATGTCGGAAGAGGCGCGGGCGCAGCGCCGACGACGCTGAGCAGCTCCTTGAACTGCGTTGCAAAGTGCAGCCCTACGACCGCGCCAGCAAGCGCCAGCGTGCCGGGCGCGGCGGCGTTCGAGTGCGGCGTCGCGGCGTCGATGGACCAGAGGCGCACCGTGCCCCTCGTGTCACCCGTGGCGAGCAGCTTGGGCTGCCACGGACACCATGCGAGCGCCGAGACCCCACCGGCATGCTGCATCTTCTTGCGCCGCTGAACAAACTCTCCGACGTCGAGCGGGACAGTCACACGCGCGCCGGCACGCGTGTCCCAGATGAATACTGCACCGCCGTGGTCACCGCTCGCGAGCAGGCGACCATCGCCACTCCACGCGAGCGTGCCGACACCCGCCTGGTGGCGCGTCACGCGCAGCGTCTGTTCCGCTGGGGCAACACGAGTGTCGTAGTGTCGTATTGCACCGCGGCGGCCACCAACGGCGAGCACGGGCCCCGCCCAAGCGAGGGCCGCGGCACCCTTGGTATTCCAGCTGCACACGAGCTTCTTGGCGCCGGCATCCCAGAGCTGGATCGTGCCCGTGGAGGTGGCGAGCGCGAGCATGCCCGAGTCGGCGTCGGCGGCGGCGAGAACCGTGAGGTCGCCAAGCGTGTCGGGGAGCTTGCAGAGCTGACCGACGTCCGCGCCGATTAGGCTCTTGTATTGGATGCGATTCCCGCGCGGGAAGTAGAGCATATTTTGGTGCGCGGAGTAGGCAAGTGGCATGGCCGCGCCAGCAGCGAGCGTGCCGGGGAGCGAGAAGTCAATCGAGATGCGAGCGTCACGCAGTGCGTATTTCGACGAGCCCTCCGGGTAGTACGGCTCTGGTGGCGCGTCGCTTGCCTGTGAGTATAGCGAGGACAGTGAGGCGCTACGGACGAGCCCCGTGGATGGTCGAGAGAAGGACGCGCTGCGAACGAGTGATGAGGTTGATGCCACCGGCGTGCTGGGGGCGGTCATGGTGGAGCTCGAGCTGAGGGGGCGCGAGTCGTTGCGCAGTGGCATGGTGAAGCGATCGTAGTCGTGCGTGCGAGTGATGCTCGATGAGCGCGAAATAGATAGAGGAGGAGGGGGAGGAGGCGCAATCCGGGTGCGTTTGCGTCGGGAAGAGTCCACTCCATCAGATTCTGACGATAGAACGCGTTTTCTGGGGGTGCTTGGAGGTTCCATCGCAGTCGCGTCTCGGGCTAGGCAAGTCAATCGCTGATAGTATTGAGGCAGAGGCCGACCAAAAACGCGCTTACCGGTGACTTGTATAGTAGGCAGACGGATGAGATGGCGGTTGGCGGAGGGAAGCGAGCCAAGGGAACTGGCTTTAGCCGTATTTACGTGTTGTTTGCCGCAGGACGCTCGAACACACACGGCCAAACTTCCGTTCGGACGAACAATGCGAGGCCACCCAAAGGCCACCTCGAGGCTGCCCGATCCGGAGTCTGCTGCATTGCCTCTTTTGGCCGCTGGCGCCTCGGTTTTAGTTGACTTCGCAGCCATGGAGTGAACGCACACCACTGGCGGCGAGTCTGTTGAACCGTGACCTTGAGCCGTGAAGCTTGAACCTTGGAGGTTCAAGCCGCCCGATTGGGGCTTTGACAGAGCTTGAGAGTCGCAGCAGCCACAGGCAACTCGGATTCACCGACAGGACTCCAAGAAAGAGTCTTGAATGTCCGAGCTAGCACGCATAGGACTGACTGCTTCAGCAGAAGCCTATATTCCCTGCTGGGCGGACCGTGTGGCAACCATATCATCGACGTGTAAACGCTAGATGAAGGTGGAGTGAACGCGGGGGGCGAAAAGGGGAGCGCAGAGGCTCAGGATGCAGGGGTGGAGTCGCTGTTGAGATCCAGAGTTCAAGAGGAGTAAGTCAGCTCCAACTTGAAGTTCTGCAGAAAGGTATATCGATGGAACTCCGGAATGAGGCCAACAACAACAGAAGAGACAGTAAAGAGCTGGAGGTATTGAGAAATAGATTCATGTGATGGTCGAGAACAAAGAAAGTACATTGTCATTACAAAGCCGCGTCAGCCGCGCCCAGTCAATCAATGACATGTCGAGGTAACGTGATCCTGCCCGTGCTCCTCTCAACTCCCACATGTGATCATGAACGGTACTCGCTTCATCGAGTTTGACCCACTATATCTACTACTAAGCTTCCGACTTCTGCGTACAGCTGTTTACGAAAAGATAGAGGGGTTTCCAAAAATATGCACATTCGATTTGTGTTGCTTGCTCCTGTGTTTTGCTCGCTGGGCACTCAACTACACTGGCACGGTGCTTTCTTAAGCTTTGACACCCACCGGACTCTGCCCCGCACCTCAGGCACCACCAAGACTCAGTTTTTAGACAATAAGACACCACCAGTTCTGGTACAGTGCGAGTTTCGGCCTTTCGGGGCTTTCGGCCGATATTCGGCCATACACAAACACTCTAGTTGAAACCTCTCTGTGTTGCGGTCAACTTGCGTAGCACAAACACAGGGCATAACTAGATTTATTGGTGGAGAAACGAGGCAGAGTGGATCATCCTTGGGGGCAGAGCGCCGTTGAAAGGCTCTGGAGTGATGCGGTGTCAAACAAAGGTAAGCACAAATTGAGCATGAATATTTTTGGAAACCCCTCTATCTTTTCGTAAACAGCTGTAACTTAAACTCGACTCTGGAAAGCTAACGATGAACATACTGTTAGACGGGATCATGTGGACGCAGGTGCGGCACACCAGGCATTCTGTAAGTAACACGCGTTTGGTTTGTTGTAGGGTGTTGACGCGTTCGCGCGTAATAAGGACGGCATGTGAAATCTCGGGTTAACTTGGAACAACTACATCCGACCGTCGACTCGCTCGCTTGTCGCTCGCACACCTCTACATCTCTTTCATCCTCCTCGCTGCGAGAGGCAGAAGCAATGTCCGCTTCCAACACTGGCAACCGCAAGACTGTTCTGATCACTGGGTAATATGCGACGCAAAGTTCCCGTCCCAGTTTGAAATCGTGTTCCCAAGCTGCAGTCCAGGTGGAATTGGCCACCATTTAGCCAAAGAATATCACTCAAAGGGTCTCCTTTCTCCTCTTACTTCACAACAGAGGTTGACCCGTGAGAACAGGTCTACGCGTTATCGCCACGGCACGTAATCCAGCGGCCTTGGAGGATTTGGCTGCTCTGGGTCTAGAAACATTTGAACTGGACGTGTCGAGAATCGATTCCGTTCACGCGGGCCGAGATCGCGTCGCGTCTATAACGGGTGGCACGCTCGACATCCTTGTGAACAACGCGTAAGTGGCCGGCATGTCATATACTCAGCAAGGCTCGGTTGATTATATTCAAATTAACAGTGGAAAAGGAAAGCCGCCCAATGCTCGCACTTGCAAACAATCAGTCTCGAACTGAATGTTTCTGACTCAGGACTATCGCTCCCCGCTACGGATTGCGACATCGACGAAGTGAAGGAAATGTTCGAGGTCAACCTCTTCGGTGTAATGCGGATGGTGCAGGAGTTCTCGTCGCTTCTGATCGCGAGTGGAGATGGGCGGATTGTCAATATTGGCAGCATCGCTGGGGTGATGCCCTATCCGTTCGGCAGTGCCTATAATGCATCGAAGGCTGCGCTCCATTCGTATGGAGATACCCTGCGGCTTGAGCTGGCGCCCTTTAAGCAAGTTCAACACCAGTGGTGCATCCAGCCACCATGATCACTGACATTTTTTCGTACTAGTGTTCAAGTCATCACGGTATGCGGATCCCATCCAATACGTCTGATTTTTTGTGTGTTTATTATCCTCATAATCAGATCGTCACTGGGGGTGTCAAGAGTAATATTTCCCGGGAACGTCGCTTGATCCAACCCACGTCGCTGTATGCGCCTATCGCGGATATCTTTGCGGAACGCCGTGTTGGGCGCTCGCAAGGTAATTGATAGCGGACCACTGTATCAAACCCATGTTTTATAACCGATCTATAGTGGGAGCTATGCCTACTGCCGATTACGCTCGCGAGGTTGTGGCACAGACTCTCAAACATCACGTTAAAGCGTGGTTCTGGACTGGCAAATTTTCGTGGATTTGCTGGTTTGGCGCCACCTTCGCGGGAAGCCGAGCATTCGTGCGTGCGCCCGGTACCCTCGTGGATCGTACTAATATCACCACTGCATTCATCAGGATCGGGCGTTTTCGAGGGAGTTTGGGCTCTCCGCGCTTAAGAGTATCCTTTGGAAGCAGAAGAAGCAGAATTGATGCGGAGCATGTAGTACATTCCCTAATACGCTGATCTGGCAATGTATCCGAATGCGGTCATTCCCTGGCGAATGACGAAGATTTCAACATAACTCCCTACAAATTTCTATGCGCAAAGGAAAGCGAAATACCCACAGAGCCAACCAACGCAATCTGCATCACGACTGTACCACCCAATCCCTGGAAAACACCGTAGGTGAGCTTATGCATCTTCTCCCCAAATGCCCGGGTGTCGCTGATGGTAGTAGAAGGGTCCTCACAGTCCCCCAGAATGTCGCTGTCCAGAAGGATGCACACGCGCTCCCACCCTTCGCCCACCTTGTACTCGAGGAGGCGCTCCCTCGGGACAGCCTCGTCGAGCTCTTCGCAGTGCTCCGCGAAGCGCTTCTTTGCGATGTCTTCGCTTGGGAAGTCGCCAAAAAACGTCATCCATACGAGCCTGAAGAACGGGCGGAGTCTGCGGAGGAAGCGTGGGTCAAGGCACGACGCCACGACGAACGGCTTGTTGCGCCCGAGCTTAGCCACCGCCCCGTCTGTAGGTGTCTTGCCGTACTGCGCCGGAGAGTATCGCGTCGTGACAGCTACAAGCTCCTGGGCTAAGCTCGTCCCCGCCGAGCACTATAAGTGTGAGCGTGGAGGGAGCCAAATCCCCCGCGGAGCCATACCTGGCAATTTCCGAGCAGCTGCTCCCACTCTTGCCCTGCGATCTTCCTGCCCTTGCCAAAAAAACGCGAATTGAGAGCGTCGATCCACGCGTCGATGTCCGGCAGGTTTTCCAGGGTATTGCAGGGCTCCGAGTCGTTGCGCCCAAAGACCTTGAGGGCGGCACGCATGGCTGAGCGAACAGTGCCAGTCAGGATTTGGTGTCCATTTTTTGACACTGAACCTACATCCAGACACCGTGCGCGACAATCCCAATGACAGGACCTTCATGGGCTCTACTCGGGAGGTGCCGTGGCAGTCCACCCAGCTAGAGGCATCAGTGCGCACCCATAGGGCCATCTCGAGTCTCTTCTCAGTCTGAAACGGGTGTCGCGGCGGAAGTGGGACGATGAAGGTCGCAGGACGCGTCCTTTAAACCCTTTAGCCTCCTTCCTACTCCGAGTCTTTTAGCTCGCTGCTCAATCGCGCTGCTTCTGTCTTGGCGATACATACATAGTCGCTTCTGCCAGTGGTAACCAGATGAGAGCACAGTGAAGGCGCGAGGGTATGGCCAAGATGCATTTTCAATGACGGCGCCTAGCTTCCCCGGGTCATGGACTTGGATACGTGTCGATCGACGCCGAGGACTGTCGCAGATATGCGGTTTGTTCAATGCGGCGGTAGGCACCATACCAATAGCGAGAAATTAATTACCCTCATTCTTAAAGCAACCCCAACTGCGCCGATCCAGGCGGCGAGCACCATTTTACTGATACAAGCCGGATGCCGCGGCGACGCGTAAGATTTGGTGCTGTTTGGATGAAGAAATTTCAGCACGTTACGACACGTGACTGGAAGTAAGCGATTGAAATTGCCATGTTTTTTTTTCCTTTCTTCGCGCTCCACGTCGACTTGTGCGGAGGCCGTTGTCCATGAGACGCAGACTCAGGCAAGCAACGGGGGACAACAAACGGCACACAGTGACATATGCTGCCTCTGGCAAAAGGAAGTAATAAGGGTGGAACTAGGAAAGATATATTGGGCAAAGAAGGTAACAGACAAAGCAGGAGATTGATACATCGGACCCAAAAAAACCGCCGTACCACTCTGACGACTTCGAGATTCGAGGACAGCGATAGACTATGGAGAACAATAGTCGTCAGCAAGACGTTGATATCAAGGAGGGACGACAAGGTCAGGTATTCGATGCATATCAACAAGCACCCTGCCCGCCTCCACTTTGTACATTGGGAGACTTTGGGATAGGCAAGGGTATTCGTGTCCGCCCATCGACAGGGTTTCATCACAAAAAAAAAGGAAGAAGAGTGGGACATAGAGACAGAACTCACCATACACCAAGGATGTCCGAACGGGATAAGGGATGAGAACCTGCAAAGCGAGATGTTAGCATGCGTGCAAGAAACAGAGGCAGGACAGAGAAGTGCGTCAGACAAGGCTGAAATCAATAAAGTATTCCTCAGGAGGCATAGGAATGTGGTAAAGTATGGTTATTATTTGAATCATCACGCGCAGATGAAGGCAATCAAGAATGCGGTACTCACAGACGGATTGGTAGTGAGGTTAGGGACCAGGGGGGTGAAGAGTGGTGCTGGTGGTCGACAAGAGGAAGAGTGGAAAATTGTGACTGTCACGATCTTTGTATTTGTATGGCGTTCGGCAATCATCTTGCCGCCTAGTGCGATAATCCCCGGATAATCCGATCGGAACATTCCAGCAATTTCTGGTACTCTCCTCGACCTTCAAGCTGAGAATATAAGCGACTTCCTAGTTCTTCCAAGTTCCAAACGTTCTGCACTCCCACTTTATCGATCTTTTGCAAATCATGGAATCTTTACTTCGCTGGGGAATCGAAAATTCCACACCTCAGACCGACGCGACTAACGGCTCTAATCCTCCTGCACCGCGGCAGGATCTGGATCCAGCAATTATCGACATGATCCTAGGCAAATCAGACGCCGAACAAATGAAAGAAGACATGGCTGTTGCGGTAGACGACTCGCAATCCGAGGCAGCCAGAATCGACGCACTTGACCACTTCGAAATGGTGCGCAACCCTGCTTGTCGCGCGCGAACTTACGGTGATATGTCCATGTTAGCTCATAGAGCAAATCGACAACGCAAATAGTGAGTCACTGTGCCTCTGGTCGGTGTGAGCTGAGGATTCATTTAGACATCGAGAAGCTGAAAATGTGGAGTCCTCTTCAAGACCTGATCACCACCGCGCCTACCTCTGCGATCAAGATGCAGGCGCTTTGGGTTATCGGCACTGCTCTGCAGAACAATCCTGCTGCCCAAGATGCGGTGAGCACAAGTGCTCACATCACTTTTTTGCTGCTCACAATTCACTAGTACTTCGCTTATGATCCCCTCCCTGTACTCGCCGGCTTCCTGACACCCTCCCCGTCATCAACCGCCCAAACTCGCTCAAAAGCCATCTACGCTATGTCTGGCCTCCTCAAACATAACATTCGAGCCGTGGCTGCCCTTTCTCGGCCAGACGTCGACGGCTGGGGCAAGCTATCTCATGCGCTCCAAGGCAATGATCCATCGTCTGCCCTCCCGTTCCTGTCTCGCTGACGTTTGTGCAGATCCTGACCTGGGCATCCGCCGCAAAGCCATCTTCCTCCTGAGCACGCTCCTCATCCCAAACGACGCGTCCCCTTCGGCCTCCTCGTCCTCCCACCAGCAGCCCATCCACGCCAACTCACACGCGGCGAGCCTCGCGGACCCACACCGAACGGACACGTCTGCCCCCGCGCTTCAGGCGCTCCATGCACATGGCATTCTCGACGCCGTCATTACGGGCCTCACCCACCCCGTCCCTTCAGGGGCCGACGGTGACGTCCCGGGCCCTGACGCGGACTTTGAGGAGAGGGGTGTAGCTCTCTTGCGCACGTACTCCGTCGCGTGCGGCCGAGACTTCAGCCCGACCCAAAGGAAGGCCCTGCGCGGCTGGTTTGAGGCTGAGAGAGCCAGGGACCCCACAGTTGCCGCCGACCGCTGGGGCCTGAGCAGCGGGGAGTTTGACGCATTGCTGGCCAAGGTGGCATAAAGCGACTTGCTTATTGTACACATTGTAGCTAGAAATATAAGCGTACATTATACACCTCCCAGTCACTTCATCAGTACGCTTTCTGGTGGGCCCAGATAGCTGGGCTTGACACCTCCGGTATCTGACAGACCGATAAGCTCTACTTAGAACGGAAAGGAAGGACGAGGACGCACTAATGACGATCTTCTGCACCACGACGGCGGGCTCGATCATGAAGAGCTTAAGTGTATGCGCCCCGGGTGCGACGCTGAAAGTGTTCGCGGCGGGGATGATCGAATTGGCGACGAATCCGTCGTTCCCGTTCCACGCAGCGGGCTCCTGGCCGGGGGTGGCCGAGGGGAAGAAGTAGTTGCTCTGGGGTGTGTCCGCGTCGATCTGCATCGCGAAGCCCAGCGGTCGGTCCGCGCCGAGGCCGTTGCCCGAAGGCGAGACGAGCGCGGTGACGGTGATGTTCCCCCCGTTGAAGTTGAAGAAGTCGTACTCGCTGCACAGGTGTCAGCGAACGCAAGGAAGGTTGACGGGCGGACGTACAGGGAGGGGCCGGTCCCGGCAGTGAAGTTGTTCTCGCTGTTCCCAAGTCGGGGCCAGGGCGTCACGCCGGAGAGAGTCCGCCCCAGGCGGGGCAGCACCCGCCAGACCATGCCGTTCACGGAGTTGTTTCGCGTGGCGTGTTCGGCCTCGAAGGCGATCGCACCTCCGCCTTCGACGAAGCCTACAACCAGTTAGATCAGGACGCTCGAGGGGAAATGGTACTGCGTGCCTGTGAAGTTGGATGGGACGCTCGTTTTATTCGCCATGATGGTCACCGGAACGAACATTGTCGTTGGAGGGTTCCCAGAGACGGCAGTGAAGTTAACGACGCCCTCGCTGAGTCCCTCATCCAGCATACTCCAGTCTACTGTAGCAAAGACGCGCTGTTCGGGATGTTGAGGCGAGACAAACCCATGCGATGGAGAGACGGTGAGCCAAGAGGCATTGATGGTCGTGCTGAAGGTGAACGAGGCGGGGCCGCCGGCACCGACATCGATGAATCGGTCCGGGATAGGGTCGAATTCGTCGATAAATATGGTCCTGATAACAGTTGAGAAAGTGCAGACGGCAGTACATGGATAGTGTACGGGGGAGGGCAGCTGAACATCTGCGCACACTGGAATTGATTGTCGCCTGGCCTGCGGACGGAGATTAACATTGGTGGAGAAACATATGAAGTTTGTACTCGCCATGCTGCAAGTGATCCCTCGGGTGATATACGCATCGCTCCGGGCAGGGCCTGCTTATTTTTCTGGACCCGTGAGATAAGAGGCATCCTGCAAGGGATAGATGAACCACAGTATCACGTCGACGCGGAAAACGTACGCATTGCTCCTGCAGATGGATGGTCAGTAGATTCAGCTGACGATGAAAATGGATGGCCCACATAGGCTGCTGCCAGTACTGATACCCAAGATCTGGAAAAGAAACCGTTAGCTAGGCCAAGACGTAAGCTGCGCTACTTGCGTGTTTGATCCATCATACTGGGGCAATCATGTCAGAATGAGAGGAATATACATGCCAAGCTACTACTTACTGGTCCCATTTGCCTGTCGGTGGCATTGGGGTTAGTCTAGAGAAGACGGGCATGCACGGGTTCTTACCGTCAAGAAGCGTATGGTATTCCGTTTCGAGGTCGAAGTCGTGCTCGAAAAGCGTCTCCACCTCATCGGCCAGCGCGTTCGTACTAAGCCGTGACTGAGTAGCCCGGAGGTTGTTCTGCCCCGCCGCAACCATCATGTTCGCCAAATTGGTGCTAGCCAATACGGGATGGTGCACGAGCTGGAAGAACGAGGGCTTAGTCGTGGCCGGCAGCTTGTTGTATATTTCTGTGGACGCGTTTTGGAGAGCAGCCCAGGCAGCCAGGACATTGTCCGATCTAGGTTCCAGTCAGCGATAACTCTGGTGAAATTTCAGGGTAGACCATACTCTCGGTAGTTGACGAGGCTGTATGTCGTGGAATTTGTGAGCTCAGGTTTCCTCCGGGCATTGAAGCGGGTCAGGTTTCCAACGATATCGGTGATCATAGTGGCATCCAAGTCGGAGACGTCGAATTCTCGCTTCGCCCAGCTGGATACGAAGGTATCGAGATTGTCCGGATTCCAGCGAGAGGCATTATATGCGTAGGTGAGGAAGAACTCGGTTTCCCGCTCGTATGGCTTGAGATCGCCAACATTCACAACCCAGATGCGGGTGGCGTCGCGGTCAATAGCAATGGACATTTGTTCGAACACCTGTTAGACGCGTCAACTTCCAGTGTAGCACAGCCGAAGGTGGGCCAACTTTGGATATTTGAGTGCTCTAGAGGAAATGTGAATGGGGGATCGTAGCGGAATTCGGCCAACACCTACAGTGATCCACTTGTAGTCCCTCGGGTCGCCCACCTGACACAACGTGTTAGATATTATGGAATGACATCCAGTTCGCAGGCTCACGTAATCGACCTGGAGAAACGAGCTCAGCCGTGCAAAAATTCAGACGGAAAACACATTACATGATAGTAAACGCCAGCACCCCCAGTCCTGTTGCGTTCGGAAGGGAGAGGATACCGACGGACGTTTCCCCAGCTACGAAAGATCAGATGAGTCGAATGGAGTCAAGGGACGGATTTCGTACTTGTCATCTGTCCAGAGCAGTGTAACGTAGTCATCCACCATTAGGCCCTCGTCAAAGTAGCCCTCAACTTCTTTGTCTGAAAATCGGTCGCACCGGAGTTTTCAAAGTCGGCAGATTTACGCACAAAGAGCCCAGACCTGTATCAAACGTGTCAGACCGGCCGAAATGCGCTGGAGGAAAAGATTTGACCTGAGGAACATTGGATACATCGGTGAGGTTCAGAACATCCATGAGAATCTGTTTCTGGTCCGCTGTGATATTCTCGAGCAAGGTGACGGGCGCAGAACCAGTGATTGGCTCTGCAGAAAGCTATCAGCAAGGTTTGGCAAGCCACACAGAGCTTTAGGGCGCACCATCGCCGTTTCCGCGCATCCCAATCGTCCACACATTCTCGAATGATTTGGAGCGCTCTGCGCCGACGACCCAGAAATCGTGAATGGTCTGGGAAGGTGAGCCTCGTCAGGATAGCGGGTATGTGATCTAGCTCGCCTTGGCATTGACCCTACATAGTTATCGGTGAGATGGCAAACGAAAAACGTGGTATTGACATACGCATAATCCCAAGGACCTACGCCAAACAGATTCCACTCGACCGGGATGGAACGCATGAGCGGCTCTTCGTGGCTGTAGACAATCGGGCTGTTACCAAGGATGGAGGTATAGAGCTGAAAAGCTCACCTAGATCCCATGACGATACCGTACTCGTCGGCCAAGAATTGATTCTGCAGATCGTCGACCCCGAAAGCACTGAGTTTGTCATTTAATAATAGTTGGTTGGCTGAGGAGCTTCTTACCTGCTCCATTGCGCTATCGAGAATTCAGAAGTCAGTTTGTGAGAAAACCTCCATATGTGCACTGTTGGACACACCAGGCCAAAGATGATTCCCCCTCAGACGAAGGATCAGCTCAAACCTAGGAGCATCAGACCAAGAAACTTTGCAAAGCAAATATCTCACAGCTTTGTATAGAACAGATGATTAAAAGGTGAGCCGGTCAGAGCTGCCCCAGTTCCATTCGTGAATTTTTCAGCAGCCCAATTTTGCAGCGCAGGTTGTTCATCATTCAAGAAGATTGCGCGGTACTAGGGAGAGGGGGAGCTTCAAAACGAAGACGGTTTGACAAAGAGGATGGATACCTTGACGGAAGGAACACCGTGCGAGCAGCCGCTCGGCGAAACGAAGAGGGCAGAGTGCTGTGTAGTCGGGACATCGGCCCACCTGCGGGCCGACTAAATGAGCAGGAGCGACTTGTGACGCAACGAGAAGTACGCACCAGTACCACGGGGACACGCCTAGAGCAGGATTGACATGTCAAAAAATAGAGCAATGTGTATTTATAGCCCACCGATCTGTTCTGAGTGGTCATACATGGCGAATATCGTACCTGAATTTTCTCATGAGCGAATTCCTCTTCATTCGAAAAGTGGGAAAGCGTACCGCGCTTGTCGGCGCCAACCATAACATATGCCTTTGCAACTCCAGGCAGGGGATTCGAGACTACGCGGGTCATGAATGACTCCCATTGATTTTCGATGGAGGAAACGTCGAGCTTAGTGGAGTTGACAATCCGGTCAATCAGGGAAGATTTTCCCAGGGTGCCGATGATTATGGGAAGGGAAGAGCGGGCAGGGATGAAGGAGGAGGCATTTGAGATGGTCGGTTTTATTCCCGTGACCCGCTGAATGTCAGCGGCGAAGTCCTGGGCAGCCCTTTGAACGCCAGGCCACTCGTCCGAAGACAAGATTAGAGGTGCAGCCTTCCCGTTGCTCGCGACTGTGAAGGAGGATGATGACGACTGAAATGTGACGCAAGTGTCCTGGCCTATTCCCCTGACGGCGGAGACTAGGAGGCTGAGGGCGACGAAAATAGTCAGGAGCATCTGCGACGATGAAGGGAGAGCTTTGCAAGAACACGTCCATTTAAAAGCATTCCAAAAAGATAAATATAAGTGTCCAAGCAGCCCCAACACCGTAGAAGTCAGGTGAATAGTCACCAGCTCAGATGCCCGGGGCGAAGACGCCGGCGTAACATCGGACGCTCTGGCAGCAGTGTCGCGATAGCGTTGACAGTGCTGTGAAGAGCGTATGTAAGCCTCGCATCACCCGAATAGAGCTTCTTCGAATCGCTCAAGACTTTGACAAAAATTTCCATGTACTCCTCCATCACGGAGGCAATATTGCAGGGAGACGGTGCTCCGCCGGAGATGCGGACAGAGAACGGCATCAAGGAACGCGGAATCGTTGAAAAACCGTAGATACAGAGTGTCTGTGCATGCGAGAAATGTATCGTTAGACCCGAATCTGTGCATGTACGTCACGAACCTATAGATTACCTGCTCCTAATCTCAGGAGCGCTCATCATCAGGCCATCGCGGTAGTATAGGGGACGCTGGTGTGCGAACAGCCCCAGCCTGAGCTTGTTGCCCAGGTATTGGAGGTGCGGCATGATCATCCATATTCAGACCTTCGTTGTCCTCGTCGTAGTCATCTTCAAGAAATTCGCGCGCAGGCGGACCATCATCTTCACTGAGCCGTATCGCACCCTCGTTTGGGTGGGTAATCGTTTTCAGCCTAGCAAATGGCATTGTCAAATATTCGGTAAGGCATGACTGCACAGCGCACTGGTGTGAGATGACCGAGCGTAGCGCACTGGCCCTTCGCCAGAGGATGAAAAGGAAGCACAGAGTGCATGCGGTGGCAAGGAAAATCATGGGCATGTTGCCACCTATCGGTTGTGGTTTGGGAGACTCTTTCGGCTCTAAATTGACTGCGCAGTCAGACGACTGTATTGTGCCAACGAAGGATCACGAACCTCCCGGAATAGTAGGCATGGTGGAGGAGTGAAGCTGACGAATGTATCAGAAGCGATGAATGAGGCCTCAGGAGTGAGCAACAGAACGGTGTGGTCAAGATGGGTCCATGAAGTACGGTCGTAAGGCTGTGCTCGTTGCTTGGTCTTGCTTGTCTGGAACCCTTGAGTGACTCGGATGCGTCGTCAATTCCATTGCCAAGGTCTTTTCACTGGCAGGAATAGCCATGTGCATCACAAAACATCGAGGCTGTACGAACGTCAAGGCTCCAAGAATTAGTACTTGAGGCGCCCGGCCGACTGGCATTTGGCACTGATCGTGGCAAACGGTTTAAGTAATCGCGACGCTCTGACGCTCTGACCTCTTCTCAGCGAACGATGCTGCGTGTGTTTGGTCTTCATCCGCATCCACTCACTGGTTTTGTCAGCCTGCCAGTGGGCGACCGAGTGGGGACGAGTCTCAGTCTCAGTCTACTTACTTCTGTTACATGTGACGTCAGTCGATTATGTACTTTGGACAAGCTGTCGCAAACATGAACTAAGCGTCACGTCACTTGTCTCTCACCACGATGTACTCGTCCGCGCGGAACGCCCCGCATGTGCAGACCGCTCGTTTCACCGGTAACCTCACCGGTCACCCCACCGCTCGGTCTACCGGCGCCAGCAACCCCTTCAACACGCGTTTTAACGAAGTGGCGAGCCAGCTTGGCGTCCCCGTCTCCAGCAATGAGGAGCTCGATGAGCTGTTGTCGCCCTTCGCCAAGAACCCGACGCAGTTGGCCGCTTTGAAGGCAAAGGTCATAAAAGCCGCTGAGGCGAACGTTCCAGCCTTTGGCCGATTTCCTGTGTTAGGGGTGCGTCGCAGTGCCCCCCCCCCTTGCCCACAAGATAGACTGAGCGCACTTGCAGGAAACTCCAGAGGAATCCGGTCGGCCGGCTTTTCAAATCTTGCGCCTCCCCGAGCGCTCGGGCCTTAGCGTCCGATTCTTTTGCGGAGCCAGCCCGCCCGGCATGTTATTTTTTGACTTTGTCGACGCACGCACCGGCCTCCCGATGAACCTGCCCACCGGCTACAGTGTGCATCAGAGGATGCCGGAGCAGGACATTCAGCTGATCCCCCTGCACGAGGTGTTCGGGTCGTTCCCGATGGATGCCAAGGCACAGGCACGCTTTGCGTTGAGGGAAGGTACGGAGGTGGTGTTGTGCATGCCCAAGCAGCAAGAACATCATTTCCAAAGTCCCATTATTCCCCTTGCTGACCGTGAATACTTTTGAGGGAAGGGTGCTGGAGATCTCTAGGTTCGGCACAAGCCCGCCGATCATTATTTGACTGATGTGATCAGATTTGGGTCAAAACGAATGAAGGGGCTTGTGCCAAGATCCATGAGCCGAGGGACTTCTTTGTCGCGCTATAGTGCATGCAAAAGCGTGTCAATCCTCTGAGTGTTAACATAAAAAAGGATCATCTTGATAGAACTTAGATAGTGGCCTCTTCAGAATGTTGTTATAAGATGAATGGCTGAGTCGATTCAACCAACAAGTACAGCTTCATGGTTTTTGTATACCATGCTATACTGAGTGTATCTGGACATCGAAAATTAATCTGAAGAGCCTATGGTCTTACAGAGCAGTATAGAAGTACTATCTGCACGTTTCAAGTGCAACTGGGTGCTGTGAGTCCATTAACACAATGAATTCATCACTCAACCCAAATTGGCTCACACTGTGACGTATGTGACATATGTTAGCCACAAGTTAGCCAAGCAACTTTTATTTCTTTCCACCCACTCGATGTCTGCAATCCAAAATCTGAAGAGACAGAAAGTATTTGAATACTCTTTTCATTCAATTGAGCCCACAGAATGTGTGATTCTGAACTATATACATTTAGCAGTAAGTAAATTCCAGCATACTAAACAGTGTGCGAAATGGCCGCATATTTCAGTGCATATCCTCAATATATGGCAGGTGTGTGGCCAGGATGAATTCATGACATACATAGAGCATTTCATCATGCAAAAGTCCATGTAGAAGAGGGGTATTTTGCGAGAAAACAACTGTACAAGAGGTCCTCTATTTTTAGGACTTTGTCCCAAGCCTCTCTCCAAAAATGGCCGGCTCGCCAGCCCGGAGACAGGCTTGCTCCGAACCTAGGAGATCTCTGCTGTAAATTTGACTGTCAGTTACCTCATGTTGTCAACGTCTCAACCTTTTGTGTTTTTTTTTGCTTCGGATATTAGCCGCTTGCAATGCCGCCATCCGCACCACTGGATGTCTGATTTGTGTTGCGTCAACTGGTGGCTCCGCCCGCGCGACTGGATTTAGCACGGTGGAGCCATCTGTTTGCAACGTGGGTGGCTCCAATGGCTGCAGCAAACACTCTACTACAGTCTTGTTGTCTGCCGATGCCTGCCTTCTTTCTGACATGAAGACGAGAGTTATGTACGAAGTGTGTTCCGAGCTCAATTGTGCTGCGAACAGCTTGGAACAGTCAAAAACAAACCTCCTGCTCAACAACACCAAAACTGTCCAGACAAAAATTGCCAGATTTGGGATTTTTGACATGGCCTCCAAAGGGATTGTCATAGGCCCTCATATGCTTGCCATCTCAGATGTCTCAGAGTTGGATTGGTGCCTCGTCCATTGCCCGGAAACCTACGCACTGCCTGCGGGTGTGAGCAGACAGAATGTCCTAGGGAGGACTGCCAATACTATGGCTCAAAATTGAAATTGCTCGGATGTGTCATGTTTTGTGCTTTCGTTGCCTCCCGGCTTCCCTTCAAGATGGTCTCACCAAGCGCCTGCGGGCTCTGCAACCCCAGGGGCCCGCACGAAAAGGTGTCCCTTCACTGTCACCTACTAGGCATCGTGAGGGGCACCGGGGCCAGTTTCCGCTGGCATTGATTGACCCCATCTTTTGCTGGTGTCGACAAATGTCAGGTCTTATACCTTATAAGGTCCATAAAAGGACCAATAAGATTGGCTCAGACTATGAGAGTGCGTTCGGATGGTCCTGAAACCTCAGGATCGGCTTCAGGATCAGGATCGGGGACCCGGCAATGGACTACCCGGTCACTTGGTCACCTTATGTAAAAGTCATATGACAGCTCATCATGTTTTCTTTTTACTTGGAATTGTCCCTATACAGCATGAATATACTCAGCCATGCTTTCAAATCATAGACAGAAGCTGGCCATCACCAAAAACTACGAGAAATAGCAAGATACAGGCAAAAAGACATAATCTAATGATATCTAGGGTTATCTTCTGACACCGGATAATTGGTTGGCATCACCGGGTAGTCGTTTGCCGGGTCCCCGATCCTGATCCTGAAGCCGATCCTGAGGTTTCAGGACCATCCGAACGCACTCTGAGGCTATTTTGATTTTTCCGACATCTATGGTCCATTTCCAAATTCCCTGCCCATCTTCCCCTTCGGAGAAGAAGCCACAAGCATCACCAAGTCAACCAAGTATGTTGGCTTCGATCTCAACTCCACGCTGATTCCACGAAGAGGAACATCTTCGAAGACCACCATGAGAAAAAGGCAAGCAAAGCGAGGGCAATTGCAAACACCTTGCTGGGCCTAGAGTCTATCGCCGGCACCCTGCCGCATTGGGAGGCGGGCTACATGGCACTGGTTGATCCATGACACCTTATACACGGCTATGAAGTCAATCGTGATGTGGACACCTAATAATCCCGCACCAGCCCAAGTAATAGATGTGGGATAGCGGGTGTGTTGCCGCATCTAAATAAAGGTGAATTAGGTGGTTCAGGGCTCCATGCAATAAGTCTTGCAATACCTCGCAAAAAAAACTCGCAATATCTCGCAATATGTAAGGGGAGGGGACATAGAGGAATTCCGCTGCGCGCTTCTAGATCTGGGATTCGAGCAATCAACGGAATACTTATAACAGAATCAAACATTGTATGACTTGGGCCTCTTCGAGGCGGGTTCTGAACCTCTAGGTTAACTTATTTTTCATTATCGAGGCCGAGATTTGGTTGAGTATGTATCAGATGCAACTAGCACAGCACAGTTCAGACGCGGCACACCCCATTTAGTTTCGGCACACCTCGCTCAGATGCGGCACTCCTCAACCACGTGACTTAGTTCGGCACATTGATGGATTGTCAAGGTGTGCCGAATCTGAGCCGAGAACATGTCACGTTGTTTCCATTTCTGGAAGACTTCATTGGCCCAAAGTGCAGGGGGGACCGTTGTCTCCTGTGATTCATTTGCGGACCATGTGAGATCAATGCAGATATTTCATGGCTGGTACAGCTCCAGGTTGGCGCACCTGTACCGTTCACTACACTCCCGAATTTGCCTGGAAAAATTTTGTATAGCCGAGACTTGTGTCTGGTATTACACGGCTGCCTAACTATCCTAACCCAGTATCACACGGCTGCTCTTCTGCCTCCTGTTACTACACTTCCGAATCCACCTGGAAAAAATCAAAGCACTTCAAAGATTTCACTCTAGTCCAGGTAGACCAAAAGGGTATGTCAAATGAGCATTGATCAATTTCGGGCTGATACCGGAACTTGCCGGGGCGACAACGGCGTGCCAAAATGTGCCGCATCTGATTACAGTGTGCCGGATCTGAGGGAGGTGTGCCGAATCTATATCAGGTGTGCCGCATCTGAACTGTGCTGTGCTAGTTGGATCTGATTAATCCCGAGATTTGGCCGAGATGGCAGGGATCGGCTGAAACATGCAACTTCCTTCAGATGAATAAATTCGTAAAAGACGGGGGTTTCCATTCAAGGCTCTACTTTGGAGCATAAACCTGAGATATGATTGTCTCAAGTGTTGTACTTCCCACCTTCCCGGAGCTCTCGGGCTTCGGCTGAGACGTTGAAAAATCAAACATAAAGCAGAAATGACTAATGGTTGTAAATTGTATGACCCTCTTTGGACTCCGCAATGTTGAATCTCTTGAGCTTCAAGGCTCACACAAGGATTAAGGCTGGTATTGTATCTTCTATATCTTCCGAATTGGTTGGTATCTATTCTCCGAAGTTGCTTTCCAAATATTTCATTTGGGATGACTGATAGTGCATGACTAAAAACTCCGCCAAACTCAAGTTCCCCTGGGACCTGGGCCGCCCGCGCCAGACCTCTGAAAGGACAGCAATGACACATCGAAATGAGAAGCCGGCAGTCAGGGAAGTAGTAGTAACTCACGAGAGCTGTGATGCTCTTGGCATCATGGGAAGAACAAGGAGGCCCGATTCACATTTTTCACATTTAAAATCCAACAAACTTGCAAAAAACATATACAGCTTCAGCATGGTGCCCAATTTTACAAGACCTTCCTGCTTGTGCATGGTAGGAAAATAGATCGTGGGTGGAACCCAAAGAAAATCGTGCCAGGCAGACTCTGGCAGACTACAAGTAGTAGAGGCTGGAACGAGCCAAAGGTTCAGCAGTCCTGGCCAATCAGGCACGCGGCCGCGGACGCGGATCCTCGCAGATTAATTTTTCACCAGTGCTTCAACGGTGCTTGGCGCAGACAGAATATGTTTGACACACGGTCGCATGGGGGGGGCGACGAATAGCGGACCATCCGGAAACCTTGCCTGAAAGGCTGAAACCAAGCTGGGCGCAATCCCCTCGGTTCTCGGGCGTCGGAAGACTTCCGAACGGAAGAGCCGTCGGGCGGAAAAGAGGGTATCTAACCGGGACCAGCTGGGATCAGGGCACGGCCGCCGGCACCGCTCTTGGCGCTGACGCCGGGCTGATGACGCTATCGAGGGCATAGCCGATCTGGTCTGATTTAGTACGCGTTTCCGTCTTGATTCCTTTCTTGACTCCTACCACCATGTTCTCCTCGCTCTCAAACTTCCTCCCCTCGGCTCTCCACTCATCGCCACAGAAAACAGACCAGTTGCGCCCGGACGACGATGACGACGACGACGACCCTGCCAACAAATCCGATGCAAATCCCGATGAGACATGTCTGCTGAAAAAGAAGAAGGACAAGAGCGCGAACGAGGTGAGATCTTGAGACTTTGCTCTGTTTCTCTGCTGCTCTCTCGAGCTACGCCGGCCTGTGCGGACGCTACACATCGATGTGCGCGTGCCGACACTAGGGTCGACATGTTTCATGTCTATCCATGATCGAAAACGATGGGCGCGCATTCTTCGGGCTGTGCGGCGCTTCCACTCTTCTTGGCACCCGGCGGACTCTCTGGCGCGCACTCACCCCACCCATTGTCGTGGATCCCGCTGCTTGATGCTCGAGGTCGCCTCGCTCCGCACCCACACACGCCCTTCTGTGTTTCCAAGGAATGATCCCCGCTCCCTCACTTCGCTTCGCATGCGACTCCCCGCCTCCCGATCCCCGCCAGCGCCTTTCCCTCCTCCCTTTCTCATCCCATCCCATCCCATCCCTCCTTTCTTCCCCTACTTTTTTCGTGGGGAGTTCGAGACGACGTCAGCCAGGCGTCATGCGACTCATGGTCCTGATGCGCATCGATGGTTGTCATCCGCGTCTTGCTTCCGCGGAAGGGTTCGTGGCGCTTCTGCAGGAGGTTGTGCAGGCGCCGGAAGACTCCGTGCGGGGCGCATCGCGTGTGCTCTATCTCCCGCCAGCTGGCGAGCTTAAGCGGGGCCGGCAGACGTGCAACATGCCACTCCTGCGTTGGAGAGCGCGCGGTGTGTCACTTAGACGCCTCCAGCGCCTTCTTGCCGCACCGTCGCATATCCGCGGGGATTAATTCCTGCGGCCGCTGTCCCATGATGGCGGACGAGTCGTAGAGCCCCACACCCGCATACTCCGTTGCAAGGATGCCGCTCCCGCATCTTCATCTTTCACGCGACACCTTGCGGGCCTTTTTTCTATTCGGTCCGGAATTACCATGCGCGGGGTGACATTCCACGAGCCCCGCCCGGACTGGGTCCCGGCTCGTGGTTTGTGGTGTGGGCTCTGCGCGATGGTCCGATGTGCGATCGCATGCATTGCGGATTATTTCTGCATTTTCTACCCACGGGCACGGTGTTCCCCGCAGCGCTGTTAGTTACATCGAGCCTGCACCCACACGGACCTTCGGAGTTTGAGGAATGATTCCCGCTCCCGCGCTTTCAGTTTCACGCGACTCCTCGCGTCTTTCCATTTCCATTATTTCCCAATCCCACGAACCTATCTCTTTTTTCACTCTTATCTCCTGACGAGCTCGACGTGACGTCAGCCGCGCACAGCGATCCGTGGAAGCGCTTCTACGGAGGTTGTGCCGATGCGAGTAAAATTCATGCTTTACTCGGCGTGGCGAAGGCTCTGATCTGGGAGGCGTGGACTGTCGTGCGAATTTCGCGCTATGGTCTATTGCAAGAGCGCGTCGGCTTTTCTCGCATAATTCTACATCTCAATATACCTGCACGATGTTAACGCATCCCCAGACATTCATCTTCGTCCGGCCACCGCCAGCCAAGTCAAACCACCCGCTGAACCTCCAGGTGCAGCTCGTCCCGCCCAACTCACGCGGGCCGTCGGGCCTCACGAGCGCCTCGCGCCAGTCGCTCGACATCCACACCTCTGCTCCCACCACGCCTGCCACTTCCGCGCCGACCACCCCCATCGACTCCGCGCCCGCGACGCCCGTTACCGCGACGCCTGAGGCATACGACGGTGGTGTTGCCCTCCACCGCTCCCCCTCCAACCGCTCCATCGCCTCCTCCGTGCATTCCACGTACTCCTCTACCAGCACGGCCTCAGGCGCCTCAAGCACGAGCAGCCGCCGCATGATCGTGCCCCTGTACAACCTGCAGGCGCACAATGTCATGACGAACACGATCGTCGACGCGGGGACGGACGCGAAGATCGCGCGGTTCACGAAGCGCGGGATCGAGATGCTGGATCTCGCGGTGTTGGAGCCGGTGGAGGTGTATGCGGGCGGAGGTGCGCCGACGGGTGGCGAAGGGGGCGTCCACCCGACAAGCTCGGGGTTCTCGCATCGGACGGTCGGCGGGCGGCCGAGCATCAGCGGGGGTGCAGGGCTACTCATGCCTGGGAACGGGAACGGCGCGGGGAGCCGCTCGAGCAGCCGGCCCGGGACGCCAGACCACGACCACGATGGACACACCAATTCGTCGCAGGCGTCGCTCGCGTCGAGCAGCGCGCACTCGAACGTGCACATCCACGCGCAACAGTTCGATGCGCCGAGCGTGCCTGCGGGGCAGCCGGGGACGCCGACGAAGCGCAACCTGTTCGGGAAGTTGTTCAAGAAGAAGGACGCGCCGGACGCCGAGGGGACGCCGACGCCGAAGCTCGGGCACACGCGCGCGCTGAGCACCGCGGCGGCGAGTGAGGTCGCGACGGCGCGGCCCGTGTCGCCTGCACCGCCCCGTACGAGCATGAGCAGCGCGAACCGCGCGTCCATCGATTTCGGCGGGGAGGAGCCCGCGGCGGTCGTCCCCGCGGGTGCACGGGCGCCGGTGCTGGGCGTGCAGCCCGCGGTGTCGGCACCCACGCACCCGCCCAAGGGGCGGCCCGGGCTGTACGTGTGGGTCGTGAAGCGGTGGATGAAGAGCGAGGGCGGGGGGCTGCTTGCGGTTGCAAGGGGGATGGTCAAGGGGCAGGGCGGGGAGGGGGATCTGACGGGGGAGGTGGAGGTGCGGTTTGAGTGGAAGCGGGGGAAGGCGAAGAAGCGGAAAGATCACGAGCGGGGGGTGAAGGAGAAGGAGAAGGAGGGGCTGGGGCTGGGGCTGGGGGAGGAGCATCCAAGGGGAGGCCGGAAGCATGGGAGCACGGCGAATCTGGTCGGGGGTGCACCTGCGCCCGTGCCACTGCCGACGCCGTCGAAGAGGCTGAGCGTGGGGGGCATCTCGCGGCAGAGCAGCTTCAGCACGGCGGCGGCGTCAGAGGACGGGCACGGGCCCTCGCGGCGGATGTCGACGATGTCCGTCACGCACGGCGACGAGGACTCGGGCACGGAGAGTGACCCGGAGGACTCGGAGACGCCGTGGACGTGCACGGTGAAGGTACGCCGGCTCGCGGCGCTGCACTCGCGCGGGCACTCGCACTCGCACTCGCACCACTTCTCGCGCGAGGGGCGCGAGGAGCGGGAGGTGCGCGAGGAGAGCGAGAGGGCGCAGTGGAAGAAGGAGGTGGTGCGCATCAAGGTCGGGACGCTGTCGCCGACGCCGCACCACCCCAAGGTCGTCGCGATGCTCAAGGTGCCGTTCCCGCTGCCGGACGTGGACGTCGAGCACATGGCCGTGCGTAAACGCGAGGTGGGGCACGGGTCGGTCGGCGCTGGCGCCGGCGCACCGAAGACGGGTACGTTTGCCTTGCGATGAGGGCCTGTGGGTTTCGCTGACTTTCTTTTGTGGTAGGGCCTGGGCTGATGCTCACCGCGGAGGAGATCAAAGACGTGGTGTGCAGCACGGGGCTGTGGCTCGTCGTGCGCGAGGGCTTTGGCGGCGTCGGCAAGGTCTCGCGCAAGGGTGACGGGTGGCGTATCCGCGGGTAGGCTACAATGTCCACTGCAGAATCATCTATCTACCCCACGACCTTATTTATTGCACTCATCTTTTCCCCCACTCATCTTTTACCCTCCGAATTTCTCATACATCCATCATCCACTATGGTTATTCCTTTCCTATAGATGTCGTTGTACACATCCTTGTATAGGTAAGTATTGTGTGTATCCTACGAAATGAGCTTTGCAAGAAGTTCATACATGAAGTTGCTATCAGGAGAGGGGAAGGACTCAAAGTTATATTATACATACTGACATTGACATGGTCCCACAATTGGAACGGCCAGTCTACTAAGTGCATACATTAAGTCTGCTAGATCTTCCTCAGCTGACGGCCATAGGGCCGTTTCCGGATCCGCAGCACACTATTGGCTGTATTTGAAGTGAACAGAAAGAAGTGACCTTTGACGCAAAAGAGGCAGGTCGGCAGTGAGGGCCTGCACCATGCCTTCCTCGCTGGCGCGCAAAAAGTCAAGCCGGCTATTTACCTCCACCACCACGCGCTGGAGTTCGGGAAGCTCGGCGGCGAGAATGGAAGACTCGAATGGCTGGAGGTCGACCGTCCCGACGTCCTCGGCGAAGAGGACGAGGCAGATCTCCGCCACGACATTTCTCGGCAGGAGACTCGCAAGTATGGGAGCGAGGACGGGGCCCATGTTGTCGCATCTTATGTGCGTCAGGACGGGGAAAAGGCCGAGATCGAGGGACTCCATCGTCTCGTCTGTGCTCGTCAGCACAGGGCCTTCAAGCTAGAGCGCAGGGACGCACCCGTGCCCCCGAACTGCAGGCTGGTGATCGTCTGCCGACCTTTGGAGAACAGAGACTCCGTCTTTGGGCCCATGGACCGGGCGCAGTGCACCTCGGCGAGGGCGGAGAAGTCAAGCCGACACTCAGGGTGGTCCAATACATGGGGGATCCCAGGGGCATGCATCAAACTGAGCGCGCGTATTTTTGACCACCGAGTGTGGTATCGGCGCGGCGGATACGTTGGCAGTCAGTGAGCATATATGCCCTTCCTTTGACCGGAAGATCGAAGCTCCCGGCTCCAGTGCGTCCCAGCCTTCTTGTCGTTTTCTCTTCGTTCAACATCTATTTCCCTCAAACAGGCTTCCATTTCAGTTCAAAAAGTATCAAGCTCTAGTACTTGTTACAAGTGCTATCCATCCAATTTCCAACAAAGGTCCTCGAAATCACCCCCTCTGCCTTTTTTTTCGCGCGAGGCTCTCGTGCACTGCCGAGGTGCCGTTTCCGAAGCTTATATGAAGCAACAGTCACCGCGCCCCGTGCTAACTTAAGCGGCAGCCTTTCTCATAAGGCTTACCGACCATGACCTTTCGGAAACTCCTCAGAGAGGTCCGTGTCCGCCTATGCTTATCCCCTGCGACAACCGCGCAGGTTCGCACGCCCGACAACCCCGGAAGCGGGCCCCAGAAGCTAGCAATGTTAGCGCAAGGCCTCAGATTTGCAGAGAAAGCGGGCGAGGCCGCGGGCATCCCCTACCTCAAAGGCGCTGTCGGACTGGCAATCGAGGTCGTAGAGTGCGTTGAGGTGCGCCTGAGGTCACGCGTCTGCCTCGCTCGCAATGCCCCAACTCCACCTAGGGCTACCGGACCAACAACGAAGAGCTGACCCAGCTCGCCCTCAGCTGCAGTACCTTGGTGAAGGACATTGTGGACCTCGTAAACGGCGCCGGCGGAGATCTGTCCACGAGTATGCAAAAGTTGGTGGAGGATCTACGCGGGTGAGCGGTCCCGCCGCGTTGCATAGCTGCCCACCCATTGTCACCTGCAGAACACTCCAGAAAATCGTGCAGGCAGCCAGAGCCATCGTTGATTCAGGCAATCCGGCTCGTCGGTTCCTTGCCCACAAGGACAATACCTACAGAATCGACCGGCTCGCCCGGGAAGTGAGTGAAGCCCAGACGCGATTTACGGTAAGAGCATTTCGGTTCGGGGAGAGAGGGGTACGTGTAACCGAGCCCGCAGACACTCTCCTTGATTGCCAACGCTCAAGAGCGGATGCAGGCATGTGGTTCTTACGTGGCGAATCCTCGATACATAACGTGCCGTGATGCACAGGACGATGTTTACAGTCCGAGCAGCATCGTGCTCAAGGAGTACTTTGCGGACGGCGCGGGCTGGATAGCATTCAGCGGGAAGATCGGCGAAGGTGGGGAGAATCTCATCATCAAGCGGTATGTGCATCCGGATGCGTCGACGAGAAGGGTGAGCCTTCCGGACAACGCCAGCCTCTTTTCCCGATTTATTCGATCTTCTCCAGGCGATGCACGAGGCCGATACGAGAACGTTCAAAAGACATTGGTTCGTGTATATATCGACGTTCATGACGATGGTTGCGGACATTTGTTCCAGGCATGCAAATCTCCTCCAGTACAAAGGCAGGAGTCGCCTCGGGACGGACCAGCCGTATAATCTGTTGAGAGGAAGTACGTGCCATAGAGTTGCTGTCTTGATTCGTTCTCAAGGTCAGAAGTAACGTCGGATCGCGTTGCGGACTACATTGCCTTGAAGTTCGCCGAAAATAACCACCAGGGATCGTGTGAAGCACTCAAGCTGGTGCGTTCCGCGTCCTATTTTCCACGGGTGCTTATCGTATCTCTAGCTGAAGGATCTTACGGTGAGGATAGTTATGTATGTCCCTTAGGGCCATACTTACCCTTATATGTGCATAGAACGCGCTCGCATATATTGTCGGGACCACAGATTCGTCCCCGCTCAATGTAAGATGTCTCCTCAAGGTGCTCACGATTCTCAAGATCCGTTCAGATATCGAACGTACATCTGAATGAATCGGGCCACGTCGTCGTCGTGGATCTTGAACCAAAATTGGTCGTGAACAAACAATCGAAGAATGACATGCCTCATTGGAGAGGCTGGCAGGAGATATGCATTGAGGTAGATATCCGTCTGCCTGGGAATGACGGAGAGTGAGGCTGACCATCGCGTCCCTCGCACGAAAAGCTCCTGACGGGTGATCCGGCATACGAACCCAATCCTGCCATCGAATATAGTGCAGGTCAGTGCTATCGGATCGATCCTACCGTTGTATGGTTGGTCCTCACTGCCGGCTGAAACATGAATTGAAAGATCCCTCGTCTCGCCAAAGGCTAGAATTTCTGCGGCCGATCTTGGGCCACATCCACTACGGGGGGGTGCGATTCAAGGAAACCAGCATCGAGATGGCGTTCAAGAGTGAGGGGCCGGTTCTGCACCAAGCCCTGAGGGAGCTGCGAAACATGCGCCGCTCGACGAAGCTACATTATACCGCGCACTTCCGCGAACCACTCGACGTCGACGTGGGTGATATCGGCTACATCACAGGCGATCCGCCCCAGTTTATTAGGCTCGCCAATGTACGCTCCAGAATCGGGGACAAATGGACCGACGAACCTCGGGTGATTGAGCCCTTACGCTTCCTGCCCGCCGATCAATGGGCGACAACGGTTGTTTCCGGGGTGATCCGGTATGTTTTAGCCGAGTACGTGTCAAGTCTTAGTCCGTACCTCATACCAGCCTAGCCATTCGTTCCAATTTCCCGATTCGACTACGATGGATCTCACTGACTGGAGGAGCGGCCGGCCGCGATTCTTCAAGGATTTTCTGTTGAGAAGAATCAATCTGCCCCGCGAATCTGGTTTGGTTGTGGATTGTACGGATGCATGGAAGGTCCTGGCGGAGTCCGCCGCGATGCTTGCGTCGAACCATACCGAACGAACTGTTGCTGCCTCTAATCTCATCCTAGGTGGGCTAGTTTCTGTTTCGTTACATCGATCAACGACTTTTCTCGTGTAGTGGTGTACTTCAAGCAACAATCGGGATACGCCATGTTCCGGCTCAACAAGGCTGTTAACTCGACAGAGTGGCACAATGTCTGGAAGAGAGAAGGACTCGCAGCCCCTCCGAGCTCCATCTACTTCTATGAGGCACCGCCGGGTGGACCAAACGGAGTGTGGGGTTATTTTTCGTTCTCTCCCGTACCCGGCAGTCCGCACTTGAGGTGGACCCCCGAGCGAGATGATGCTGGAGCGACTTGGGGCTGGACATTTCAGTCCGAAGATTGGACTGTAGAGATCTCCAAGTGCGTGAACCCTACACTAACTTGATCTTACTGATGCACCTACCATTTTACACGAAGGCCCAACAGAAAACAATACCTTCGGTATGTTCAGCTGTAGCACAAAATCGTGTACCTGTCTCTAGCACCTTTCTGGAAGAAAAAAAACAGGAACTCGAGTTACATACTGACAGCTGAGCGAGGAATGATGACGTGACTGTGATGACGATCGCTGAATTCGGAAGTCGTCAAGTCCTAGTGTCCTAATCGGGAAGTTGAACTTGACTCTGGACCATGTCAAATGCTTCCACTCGTATGAGCGAACATATTGCTCGCGCTGGGGACTAGTATAAGCGGCCGGATGGATTGCATTAATAACATACAAGTCTATGGTCCAAGCTCCAGAGCTCCAATAAATAGTCCACCCCTTCTAGATAGCATGAACTCAAGCCTTTACATTGCGCCGCCGGACCATCATCTTCGCCTTCACGGGGACCACGGAGATATCTCCCAACGAGATGTTGGGAGGCCGCGCGGCGAACGGCTGGATGTCGTAGTTGAGCAGGATCTGCGCAAGGATCATCTTGATGTTGTTTGCCGCAAAGAAACGGCCGGGACTAGAAAACGGGTCGGTCACTCCAGCCTTCACGGCGCACGATGTGCACGTACCACGCGTGAATTCCGTGCGAGAAAGGCAGCCAGTGCACGGACGTAGTGACGAGGTCCTCGTTCGGGCGGGACTTCTCGCTGTCCTGCTCCCGCGGGCGCGAGAACCGGAAGGGGTCGAACTCGTCCACGCGGTCGTAGAACTCGCTGTCGAAGTGCACACCGTCCATGCTGACGCCCACGGTTGCGTTGTACGGGACCACGAGGCCATTTGGCAGCTTGATGCCATTGGCCGCACGGACGCGCCGGGCCATCGCGGTGCCACCGACGCCCGAGACGCGCGCGCTCTCGCGGATGGCGCTGTCGAGGCGGCACAGCTTGGCGACCGCCGCCTTGGTCCACTCGCCGTTGTGCTCCTGTAGGACGCGCGCAGCCTCCTCACGCAGAGACTCAACGACCTCCTCTGCATTCGGCGCGCTCCAGACGTCGAGGAGCGTGTTCGTGGCCATGATGGTGGTGGTTCTGTGGAATGCATCAGTGAAGCGGCCAGAATGGCGAGCAGTTTCACGAACGTGATGGCTGGGGGAAATTAGCTACAACGGCAGGGCTTGTTTTAGACTACTCACCAGCGAAATTAAGCAGCACAACGCGATACGCCAGAGCATAAACGGACGTCTCGTCGTCCGTCTTCCGCTTGAAGGACTCACGAACCATCCAGGTGATGAAATCGTTCTGTCAAACGTCAGCGATGCAACATACGACCAGGGGTTCGATTTACCGGTTCATCCCAGGCATACGTCGGATCCGCCTGCTTCCGCTTCATCGTGTCGATGCGGTCTCGGATGAGCGGCTGGAGGTACTTCATGGCAATGCCCGAATGGCGACGGTTCGGCATCGTTGCGAACCATGACACGGCCCTGGAGACAAGTTAGCGATGTTCAACTGCGTGTTCCGTAGGACGTACGGCTTCATGAACCGTGGGAAGAGATGGAGGATGTAACTGCTGACGGAAATGTCGCGTGCAAAGTGCGTGCCGGCCATGACAAAGTCCATGTTGGAGCCTAGGGCAGTCAGAATCGGAGCGCGCCTCGCCGGTAATCACGCACATAGTTCCTTGCCCACAAACACACGGTTGGCGACGCGTCCAACCGTACGGGTGAGACTGTCGAAAACCCCGACCTCTCGCCACTCCCCGTCGGTTCCGAGAATCCCTTCTAGCGAACCGTCGATCTCTTCGAGGAGCTCATTGTTGAGCGTCCCGATTGTCCGCGTGAGCTCGCGTTTGATCAGAAGATCGATCTGGTGACGGGACTCAGCACGAGCTATAGGTACGAACCGAAGCCCTACGCACCATGTCGTTGGAAGTGATTTCGGGGTGCCCCACGGTGTACGTGAATTGCGCTGGACAAAACATTCAGCGCCATCTGATGTAACGAAAATTAGCGCCTCAAACCTGTTTCAAACGTGCAGTCTTTCGCATTGAGGATAGCGTCCGGGCGGGAGGCGAGCCAGCTGCCCATAGAGGGGGGCAAAATAATCTGCGGTCCCTTAGTCCAGGTCGGGACGACGAAAATCTGGTCGAGCTTCGAGAACTATGGTCCGTGAGCGGGAGTGAACGTGAATATTATTTTGAAGACTCACTTTGCGGTAACCTTGGGTGTAAAGGGCCACGGAGTCAACCAGTCCGCGGAAATTGGCCCGAATCGCAGAGAACGACTGGTTTTCCGCCCCGACCCATGGAAGACTTGCAGGAACACTGGCGTGCTCTTTGCGAGCCTTCAAGTTGGAAACAAAGAAGAGAAAGATAAGAAGGAGGGAGAGAAGCCCGAAGGCGGCGGCAGCAAGAAGCGCGAGATGAAAAGGGAGAGTGTACTGGATGTAGTGGAACATCTTGAACTTGAAGAGAAGGAAGAAATGGGATAACTTTTTGGCCGCTCCGCCTTCGCGCCGATATAAGTAATATCCTCCCCCCCAACCACCTTGCTCCATCTGAAACATTTAAATTCGATTGCTGAAACACTCCTCCCGTACCGAGCCTACGATGATCGGGTTCGCTTGGAGACTGATCATGATATCGATCCGGTCCATCCCTGGACCACCCCCTATCCTTCATGAAGATTGCATAAAGATAGGTTATGATCCGTGTTGCGACTTTTTTTTTCCCCTTGTCTTTTGGAGAGCAGTGAAGAGCCCATGCACGGTGCAACTCTCCTCGTGACTTTAGGCTTTCTTTTCGGCTTCGCCCGCCTTGTCAAGCGGAATCGCACGATATTACCCCGCGTCGGGAGGGCGGGGCCCCTCGGCTATGCATGGACTGTGCTCCGGTCTGTCCTCGATAGTGACGGCCTCGTCGAGGAAGGCTGGAGGAAATTTGGCGGTAAAGCGTTCATTCTACCCTCTATGAGCGGGGAGTGGATCGTGCTTGGACCCGACGACGTGGAATTGCTGCGCCGCTCGGATGATACGGTGGTATGTATGCTCTATTGATTGACGTGAGTTGAGACTGATATGGACCACAGTTCAACGCACCCATGCGCGCGAAACAGGTGACGTTTGGTTGATCAACAGGAGAGCACTCTCGCGGAGTCTTATCACCCTAACTTTAGCTCTTCCAGCCGAACGTCATGTTTGGGGACATCACCACAAACCCTTACCACCTGGAAACTATCATCCGTTCGGACATGACCAGGGCCCTCCGCTCGCTCGTCCCTGAGATGCTCGAGGAGGCTCGCATGGCGATTCCGGAACACGTCAAAATACACGGCGCGAAAAACTCTGTGACGGTTACTCTGTTCCCAACGATGGTGCGCCTGGTTGCACGAGTCGCGAACCGCGCTATGATTGGCGCGCCAGGATGTCGAAACGAAAAATTCCTCAAGAAACAAGTTAGCGTCGCGGAGGAAGTCATTCCCATGTCACAGATCCTGAACTGGTTCCCCCTATTTCTCCGCGTGTATGTTCAAAAGTCACGTTTTATTTGATGCGTCTAATCAATGAACTCAGGGCCGTTTGGAAATTATTCTGTGTTACTGTGGGAGCCAAGGACGGCGCCGTGAGACTTGTGACTCCGTATGTCCAATCCCGGATAGATTACGCTCAGCAGGTATGGTCTTGTATCGCAGGGCTACCGTTTTCTCACCATGTTCAGGATAACCCGAGCACCATAACCGATCTCCTTCTCCGGTATGCTCCCGAGGAGGACCTCAAGGACGTCCCGAAACTGGCTGTGCGGGTAGTGCACCTCAATATGGCCGCAATCCACACTTCGTCTGTATTATATAAATCGCCCCTATACAATCTGATGAAGAGTATAGCGGCATATTCATCACACACGCGTTATTCGAGCTGGCGCGCATGCCCTCTGAGCAGGTGGAGGAGATACGCGCCGAAATCCGCGCCGCAATTGAATCAGAAGGCGGCGTCTGTGATAAGGCCGCGGTTGACAAGTTCTACAAGCTCGACTCCCTCCTGAAAGAGATCGGGCGCTTCCACTCTCTCTTTGCAGGTGAACCTTTCGATCTATTTTACGCCTCGTCGCTGAGGCCACTTATGGCAGTGAGCTCCTCGCGTGTAACCCTCAGCGAAGCGGCCATCACGGACGGGACGGTCCTGCCGGCGGGGAGCGTGGTTGGCTTTGCGCCGAAACCACTGCATCACAATGCGCAGATGTACCCGGACCCGTACACGTTCGATCCATTCCGATTCGCGAAGCTGCGCACGGGCGAGAATGCGGCGCGCGACATCACACAGTCGTTCACCCACCTCAGCAATGATTACATCGTGTTCGGACTGGGGAAGCACGGGTGTCCCGGGCGCTTCTTGTAAGCGAAAACGATGTCTACCTACGATTCCACGACGTTAACCCTTTTGCAGCGCAGCGCTGATGATCAAGGTGGTCGTCTCGGAGCTGCTGCTCAACTATGATTTCGCGTTTCCTGCAGGCGCGTCGCAGACACCCAAATCGTTCGCGTTCAACATATTTACCGTCCCCAACCCGTCTGCCAAGCTCGTTTTCACTCAGAGAAAGTAGGAATGCGTTGACGGTTCAATACTTAATTATGTCTCTATAAATACACTCTCATACAATCTGGAACATTTCAACCTGACAGGAACATCTCAACCTGACATAACTCAACCTGATATACATCGTTGAAAGACAGTTGACGGAGTTTCATCACATGAGCTGGCTTTCTTTTTATGATTTGGTGCCGCGCAGAGGAATACAATTCGCCTGGACGACTTGCTTTCTGGCAGTCCTGCTTCCTGATAATCAAGATGATTTTTCCGGATGATTTTCCGGATGCTGTTCCTCTGCTCACCTCCCCTATGTGATATTGTGAATCTCCCCCCGGATCTCAGGCTATCTCAGGCCTCAGCCACCGCTCCAAGCAGCGCATTTGGTTCCTTGACAACCCCTCTCGCCTGTACCTCTGGCAATCCGCGTTTGCGATCGACATAGCATTCGCCAAGCTCGTGTGGCAGTAGGTGGCGGTTCCGGGACTGGATCACTCCGAGAACTCTGACGTATAACATTCAATGTTTCACCATTGGTGAGTTCGGAGGTCCTCTTCAGGCGACATAGCGATTGTAGCGACCACTCACCAAGCTCGTGTGGCAAACGGCTCTGGACCGGATCAATCCCTATCTCGCCGAGAACTCTGACATACCTTGTCAGTGAAACTTCAGAGTGTCGGAGCGGTGTCAATGAGCTATCCAACGCTTCCGCAATCGCAACGCGCCTGGACCTTCACCTCTCGTGGGCTGCCCCGCGAGATCCTCGCACTAAACTCAGACTTTGCTGTTCCGCCGCCGCCGAGGGGCGCAAACCTCCTCATCCGTGTGTCCCACGTCAGTCTCAACCCCGGCTGTTATGTGGCAATGGCGACGATTCCGCCCCTGGTCCGCCGACTTGTCTCTGGGAACAGGGAGTACGTGTCGGAGGGCGAGTTTGCCGGCGTCGTGCACCTCGCGGGCCCCGCAGCACCCGCGCACCTCTGCTCGGGCGCACGCGTGTTCGGCTGCATGCCGGTCCCGAAGCTCATCGCGGGGGCGGGGACGCTCGCGGAGTACTTCGTCATCCCGGCAGAGAGCGTCGCACTGGTGCCGGACACTATGCGCTGGCCGGAGGCCGCAGGGCTGGCTGGGGGTGGACAGACAGCATTTAACATGCTTATCGAGACGACGTTGCGGCCTGGGACGCGCGTGCTGGTGAACGGCGCCAGCGGGGGCGTCGGGACGATGGTCGTACAGCTCGCCAAGGCGCAGGGGGCGTACATCGTCGCGACGTGCTCCGGCGCAAACGTCGACTTGGTGAAGAGCCTAGGGGCGGACCAGGTACGCACCCGGCTTCGGCAGCATCTGCAATGACTGATAAGCCGCAGGTGGTGGACTACCGCGTTAATACCCCGCTGCCAACGCACCTCGCCAAGGCCTACGGCGCTGAGCCGTTCGAGTACATCCTCGACTGCATCGGCACACAGGCGCTCTTCGAGCAGTGCGCGTCGTACCTCACACCGACCGGCTTGTTCGTCAACGTGGGCAACTTCGAGGGCCCGGGCATCACGATCTGGCACGCGATGCTCAATACATACCTCCCATGCATCTTTGGAGGTGTGCCTCGACGGTACAAGATGATCAGCACGACGCCAAACGGCGAGAAGGCGGCGGGCCTTGCGCGCATGGTCGAGGAGGGCCAGCTGCGGGTCGTGGTGGACGAGGTCTTCCAGTTCGAGGACGCCATGAAGGTCGGTCTTCGTCTGGCTCCCAGTGCGCAACACGTCTAATGTTTATTCGCAGGCGTACGATCGGATGATAGCACGAAGCGCAAAGGGAAAAATAATCGTGAAGGTTCAAGACGTTTGAGACGTCGGGGACGATTCGTTGAGCCATCGTGTTAGCTGGAAGAGCGATCCATTGGCCGACCCGTAGAGTCCAGAATATCTCCAGAAAACCATATGTAACGAGATAACCGTCGAGATTGTCGTGTCGTTGTGGGCAATCTCACAGCGTTCATGGGAAATCCCTGCCCATGAGCAGACTGTCCTTGTGCTAAGGAGATACGTATCTCT
This sequence comes from Mycena belliarum, assembly GCA_029282135.1. Taxonomy (NCBI): domain Eukaryota; kingdom Fungi; phylum Basidiomycota; class Agaricomycetes; order Agaricales; family Mycenaceae; genus Mycena; species Mycena belliarum. The sequence continues at coordinate 693,784 of JARJCN010000018.1, forward strand.
TGGAGACTCGGAGTCTTGGATATCTTTCACCATTTATTCAACTTGGGGTGCAAAGAGCGTTGAACTTGAAGAAAATTGAGTCAGCTCATGGTAGTTGTACAGCCACACAGTTGGTTTGCTTTGCTGCGCGTCGCGACAACTCGGACTGTGGACAGCTCACAGAGTTCTACCTCAAGCATGGAGACTCTTCCCTGCATAGCTGCGCCCTCATAGAGATACTCTTATCATGCCTTCCTTTACTTCCGGCAAGTATAATCCGTCGAGGTCGATTCACGATCCACGCGTGCGGCAGGGCCCTACGGGCCGACGGCACCCTGCGACACTCCATATCTCGCTGGACCAGAGATCATCGGGGGCTGAGCAGAAACATATTCGAGCGCGTCGGCAATAGAAGCGCTCCCCTCCGCTTTTCAGCAGGAACAATGGTCACCTCTCCGTGGGTCTTTGAGGTCTCCAAGAACGTTCCTGGCTCATCAAGCTAGCAAGGCTCGCGACTTTTTCCTGATTCTGCATTCGGGTGTGTAAACCTCAGTCGGGTGCTCGCTGCCGCCGTCGTTGACAAGCCCCGCATTCCAGCATCTAATCTGGTCTGAACCCCGACTTGAATAGCATCTACTTATCATCCTCTGGCACGTACGTCGAATTCAAGCGTCCATCTACTTGTCGCCTTCTGACGCAGTTGTCTAGATATCACAATTGCATGACTGTACCATCCAGCAAGCATGACTGGCTGGCTCATTCATGAATATGTTTCCTCAGAAATGTGTCCACCTCCGTATCGGGATCAGTCTCAACCGTGCACCCCCTGGTCCTTCCACCGTGTCACTCCGGACCGCCTCGCGGTTGAGGCGTGACTTCATAACCACTTTGCACACCCGGGGCATGAGCCTGCGAAGCGCGTTCGCTTGCCCGCTTTGAGCCGTCTGCATCGCATCCCGCTCCGCGCCCAGTCAGAGGGGAGTGACGCCGGACTCATACCCCCTCTTCCCATTACGCCATCGACGCGTGTGTCGCATTTGACCACTCCCATGCTCGACCACGCCACTCTCCGACTGCGCTTCGAAATACGCTCCGTGTCACAAACCTCATGATGACCAGCTCCTCAAGCGCCCCGGCACGCTGGGCGACTCTGCACCTCTCGCCGCCGACGCCAATTCAGTCCTTGCCGCGCTCACCACCTCCACTGTGACGATTCAGGGATACTGGCAAAAAGCTCGTATACAACTAAAGCTCCAAGCGCCGTGGAACGTGGACTCCGCGCCTGCACTCGGTGGGACCCGCGGCCCGGCTCGCGCTGCGACTTGGGCTGGGAGCCCGTAGAGCATGCTTTACGCGCGACGCGTCACCAAGCGAATCGACGTGCGCCTGTGCGTAGGAGAGCCTAGCAGCGCGGCATGCTAGCGGGGTCATCACCCTGCCAGCGTGCAGGGCGTGGTCAGCCTCCAGTCCATCTCCGCAGCCACCCCACACACTGAACACTGCCGCGTCTGGAGTGCTGTCTTCTGGGCGTGATCATCCGGTTTCATCAGCTGTTCAAGGAGCTGTTCGACGTCGTCGCCTCTTCGAGCTCCGCTCACACCAGCTACAAGATTTCTGGGCACCTTGAAATGCTCCTCGAGATATGCGAGCATCTCAGACTAATCAGTAATCCTTGCGTGGTCTTCCAGCACGAGCACAAGGGGAACAACGGCACGGCGGGTGTGAAACCGACACACTGCCATCCCTCCGCCCAATCACGCCCACGTCCGTTTCCGTCTCCCCTTCGGGTCCTTCCTCCTCCTCCCCATGTGGCCAGCGGATGGGCACGGCGTGGCGGAAGCATACTCTTGGAGTGCAAGCTCGCCATGCCGGGCGAGGCAAGCTTAGGTCCTCGATGCGCGGGGCAGGCGAGGGCAGGTGCAAGATCTGGTGCCAGAGCATCGTTCAGGGATATAATATCATCATGTCACTGGGCTCAGCTCATCATGTCACTGGGCTCACTGTCTGGCTACGGGGCCGATATCGGCGAGGCTGCCTACACCAGGCACCACTTCGCCGATCGCGTAGGAAAGCAGCGAATAGGGACGGCGAATATGAGTGGAAAGAAGGACGACGATAACGAGAAGACCAGGACCGGATCGACTGGATCGTCTCGTTGGGACTTATCTCTGCGCGCCGAGGAAGAGTCGAGATCTAGGGCGTGTCGTCAAGTGTTGGCCTCGGTTCTCTCGATCTGCGATTCCTATCCCACTCGCTGCATCGTCCCTGCTCGCGGACTAACATCGTAGCAAAGCTGCCTCTTGCCCAACTCGGTGCTACTCAATCTGACTTGCAAACGAACTTCGTGCAATCAGTGCCGAACTGCTCTGATTGGTCTCTGGTCTGGCTCATGCCGGTTCCGATCATGGTCAGATCCCTTGGTGTTTCGGACGCCAGATTGTGTTTCCCGCATTAAGCTTGGACTGTATCGTCGTTTCTGATACAAGTCCCGGATGTACAAAGCTTCGGAAGAGACTGCGTGTCCTTGGTCGGTGCCCAGATCTCCCGCGGCAGGTCCTTTGATACCTAGGAACGGAGGCGACGGGAACGATAGCGGTGACGACTGTTGTACGCGAAGTCTGGAATACATCACAGCGCCTTCCATTTCCGGGTATCTGGCGTAGCGGCCCAATCAGGCGACAGCGCTCTATTAGCTCTAATAGGTCAGCCAGCCGAGCCTTGCTCGAGCCTGCTCCCTTTACTACTTTGTCCACCCCTTTGCGGCTCGCAGAATCCACCCGTTCTCCACCACTGCAGCAGCTCGCCCTATGTAGCAAAAACATGAAACAGATGATCCCATCGCAAGAACGTGATGTCATCAATCCCCTCGTCGCCAGCTGCCTCAGAGTAGTTCTTGCACCAAACCGTAGGGGTCTGGCGACAGCTATGCCTGCCACTTTGGCCCCCAGAAAAGGAAATACCGTTGCTGGGGGAAACTGCTGACTTACAATAATTTCATTTCAAAGTCCTCCGTCTCGGAGCTAGTCCCCATGATCCGACTCATTAGCCGAAGCAGATAACGCATAGTACCTGACAAATGGACGAGGCGCGTCTGTCTATCACAAAGGAATCTCGCCCCTCTTCCTCTACGTCCCGATGTTGAGGCAGCTTATTTCTGTCGCACTCGCTGCCCTCGTGGTCGTCGCGGCTGCTGAATACGCCGAGACGGTCGAGGGCTACAAGTTCATCACGTCGGGCCCCAGAGTGTCTGCCTCAAAGGCCGAATACGAGGTGGCGACGCACAAGACAGCTGTGGAACTTCTTAAGATGCGGCTGGGCGAAGAGGAGCTCCTTTCGTTGCTCGAGCCCGACCCCACCGGCGCCGAGCCAATTTGGCACGAGCTCTTCGCCAACTCGACCCCAAGCTCGTGGATGCTTGCGGGCGACAACATGCAGGCCGCTGCATCTATACCCAACGCGACCCTGGTGTGCCTACCAATCTTCCATTGTTTATCATGACTGACAGCCTTGCAGTCGCATGACGAGCTCAAGACGGCTCTCATCCAGTTCAAGGAGAGGATTGGCGAGGATTCGCTCATGGCAATGCTGAAGCCCGACATCGTGGCCGCGGACGTGATCTGGCATGAGGTTATCGCGAACTCAACGCCGGGCTCCTGGGTTCCGGCGTATGGGCGTGCTGTCTGCCTCTTACCAAACGTGACGGCCCTGGGCTTCGCCATGTGGTCTGCGTCGCCTCTTGAAGACGCGGTCAACAACGCGGCGAACGCGGAGCACTACGGCAAACGCACCGTCGAGATCGCCCCGGGCGTGCTGACATCCGAGATCCTCGAGGGCTGGGGCGGCGTCACCACTCTCTTCACGGTCCCCAACTACACCACGCCCCCAAATCGCACCATGTACCCCTTCCTTGACGAGAACCCCAAGTTCCCATACCAGGGCGCGGGCGACAAGGTCCTCCGTGATGGGACCGGTGCCGTCTTCGGTGTGCTGCACATCGCGATTCGCGATGTCGACGGTGCGGACTACGGAGAAACCGGCAGCGGCATCGAGATATCTGCGGCGGTGTGGTACGGCGATGGGGCCGGCGACGACTTCTTGGAGGCGGAGCGCCAGCACATGGTGATTGAGATCGTCAACGTCGCCCTCCAGGCGCAAAAGGATATCGAGAGTGGTGTCTTTGTTGTTCCGAGCTTCGGCTCCAAGTCGAAGTGATCATGGTCAGCTATGGTCATTCGATGTATCCAGTTAGCCAGCTGACATCTATAGTAACATTCGAAAAGTTTTTATATGTACATTAATTTTGACCCGGGCCAACACGAGTCGTCCACACCCGATTTTATGCTGCTCCTCTCGCTTCTCCGACGAATCCTCTGAATGGAATCCATTTGGACTGGCAACGCCCCACCGGCGCCCCGCAGCACTTGCACCAAACTCAAGCTCGCACCTCCTGCCACGACAGACTGTCTACTAGACTTGATACGGAATGCATAGATAGTCATATCGAAGGCAAAAGTAAACATCTTCGAACAGGTTTGACTGGCTGCATTGGAACATTTCTCAGCTCACGTCTTTTATCCGTCGTTAGTATGTACATATGTAGCAATAACTTAGCGTTTAGCGCTTAGCCTGTAGATCACGGAGTCAAATCCAGAAATGGCAGGTCCAGGTGGCGGTGAGGTGGCGGTGACGAGGTACACCGTCTTGGCTCCGTCCTCATTTCAGGTCTTGCCTCTTCACTACTCGTCAAAACCGCCACGATGGGCTCCCGAGGCAGCGCGGTGTTGAACCAGCAGCACAGACGCGTCGAGAGGACAACAGCGACTGCGCCAGCGTTCAGAGTCCGGCCGCAGAATATGTCGCTTTGGTCGAGCGCGCCGGTGCCGGACAGCGCGTGGGCAGACGAGAACTTCCTCCTCGGCGCGGGTATGGTCGTCTTTCAGCCCGCGACGCGCAAGGTCGTAGTCATCTATGAGAGCCAGAAGAAATACTGGTTCTTGCCGAAGGGGCGGTGAGTCCTGGCGGAGCGACCAGGGGCAACGCTGAGCTGCTGCAGGAAGGACATCGGCGAATCGCTTGAGCAGACGGCGCTGCGGGAGGCATACGAGGAGGTACGGCTTGCGAGATCTTAGGCTCTCAGAACTAATCGCGCGGGCAGTCGGGGTACCGCGTCGAGTTTCTGCCGCTCTACACGCACACGAGCGCCCCCGTCCCGCCGAGCGCGCGCGGCGCGCCCTACCTCCCGAACTGCGAGCCGATCTACATCTGCACCGCGTCGTACGCCGCGCGCACACGCCGCAACGTCCTGTTCCCTGCCAGCGAATATCTCTCCTTCTGGTACGTCGGCCAGATCCCCGCGGACGCGGTCCCCGAGACGGACACGCGCATGCCCGACGAGATCAACTACCAAACCCACCTGCTGGATATCGAGGAGGCGACACAACGCCTGTACCCAGACGAGGCGCGCGTAGTGCGTTATGCGGCGAAACTTGCGGAGGAGGTGGGTGCCTCTCCTGGTTTCGGATATCTCGAGACTTACTAGCTGTAGACGCGCAGGTACCTGGAGGAGCGGCCGCCGCCGCGCGTGTCCGTCTCGTCCTCGTCGTCTTTGCCGGCATCGTGACCGTGATAGCAAGTTCTTTAGATTCCGCTCTGCCAGTGCCCGTGCCATTAAGTACCGACAACCAACTCACGTCTTGATCCTCAGTAGCACTTGTACAGTTTGTATCCATCCGAATCGACTTATGTATCATATATCTGGATAGCGCAAGCTATTGGTATTGCAATTCATCGTGACGCCGGCTATCGTGAACTTGAGTGCCAGTGGCTGCCAGTGGGAAGTGGTGGCTGGGATTGGCCCAGGGCTATGATTCAGGTGGATGTTCGAGTAAAAGGCAGAGAGGCGCGACCAACGGTGGAATGGGATCAGCGGTGCGCTGCTCCCCGCAGACAAAAAGTGGGGGATTTTTCCGCCAGGCCCCCAACGACGCGTCCAGTCGCTGGCGTGGAACAGGCAAGGAACAGGACGAACGCAAAATCTACGACGGCCGACTCCCGAGTTCCCTGCGTGCAGCGCGGCGAGCTCCAGGAGAGACATCGGGGAATATCCAGATCCTGGTAGACGACATTGATGTCGTACGCGCGGAGCTCGTCGCTGGTCCATTTCGACCCATTTACAGCGGTCTCCGGTCGAGTCCGGGCCGTGTCCCGTGGGAATTTGCCATTATTGTTTGCCGATCCAGCCATCTGCCAAGTCACGGTGCAGGCTTCTTCTCTCCTTCCCTCGTCGTCGTCGCCGTCCCCCTCGCCGCGCACCCATACCGACAAGATGGTCTTATTTATTGCCACAGCAGCGCTCTCTTTGCTCGCCCTCGCAGCCGCCTCGCCATATCCACCCCGGGACGCCTCCTTACGACCTCGCACCAACATCACAGACACGGATCCCCAATTCCCCAGCTCGCCTCCATCCTGCGGCCCATGCCAACAGGCGAGTCGACTTTCCACCTACAAATCCGACTATTGTTCCCAAGTATCGATATACCCCTGAAGCTAGTTTCTGACATGTCTTTTTTTGCCCCTGTAGAATTACCAGGCGATCAAGCTCTGTGTATCCGTCGTACCCGTCATGGCCAACTTCAGCTCGGTGAGCCATAACACATCATTCTACCTCCGGCGATGCTTATCCGTCTAGGTTATCTCGAATCCCGGGTCGTTCATAAATGTCATTTCGTGCGCGTGCTCTGAGCCTTTTAAATCGACCTTTCGTGCGTTCTTCACCTTTCGTCATAGCACGAGAGTTCTCACATTATTACTCCATCCAGCGCAATGCATCGACTGGTGAGTTCCTGCTTGACCGGACAAACATCGGTCCGATATCTCTGTAGCTTCCAGAAAACGGGCCAGGAGGCCCTGCTCAACATGCCAAATCCAGACGCCGTCATAGACGGGACCAACAAGGTCTGCGCCCTCGAAGCCGCGATATTCGGCGTCGGCTCGACGTCGTCCATCGTACGTGTAGGGGACACCACGCCTACGGCTGGAGGGGGTAGTTCAACACCAACCAATGGCGCTGCACGGAAGTCGTTGTCTGGCCTTTTACTTGGGACCGCTTTACTCGCGGGCGTGGCGTGGTAAAACTGACTTGGCGGCCCTGTTTGTTTACGGTAATTAATTCGGAGAGTACAGATTTCCTTTCATGACTTGTAACGAATGATGCTGTAACGACCTCAACTTCACGAACCCAGATGATTTGGTTTGTTATCGGGCTGAAAGCCTTTCGCTCGCTTGGGACACCGGGCTTGATAGGCACTGATTAGGACAAGAAAGACTCATTCCGAAAATAGGCATACGAACCGTCAACCCGGTATGTGTAAACTGGGGTTGATCAGCGCAGTCTAGTTAATATCGCCAGGTTGGTGGCTCCAAGGATCTATCTTGGCATCTGCCCACCTGAGTTTTCTGAGTTGTCCGCAGGCCAACATAGCAGATTCAATTATTACGTGCCCCTGGACCAGCATGCCTCGGGTCTGCTCCTTCTGGACTACCACCGTGTTGACAGATACTAGCAATACCCATGCTCACAGATTCGCATAAACCACGGCGATGCGCCATACGTGGATATGTAATGAGTCGACCACTTTCCCAACATTCCTGGTCTCGAAAATCCTTGTCATGCTCGCCCTTTCTTGCGCCAGCCCGTTTTACCTCCCTTCGCCCGCGCAGTGGCCATCGGCAGTCGCTCCTCACACTCTCCGACACACCAGACTGATTCTACGCGGACCACGATGCGACGGTCGTCCTAGTCGAGAAGCTCGTAGCACTCGACGCGGACACAGCTTACTCTTGCCTATCGTGCATGACCTGAGCATTGCCGCGACGCTGCCGCTCTTCCCTTGCTGCTCGCAGACCGAGAGACCCAGGGGTTCAAGCCGAGCACGTTTTCGCCCATTTTTCCCCGTGAAATGCCACAAAATCAGATAGAAAAAAAGTAGACAACAATAACGTCCAAGGCCTCGAAATTTATTGGGCACAATATGGAGGCTCTCCGGTACACCAAAAGCGTATTATACTTGGGGCTGGCGGAAACAAAAATGCATTTTGGCAAGATCTTGGGGCTAACTCAGTCCGCAACTCAGTAAGATAGCGGGCCCGGATGGAGAAAAACCGACTACTTGAATCAGCAAAGCATCTGACATAGAATTGTACCTAGCTCATAGGTAGTGACCGGGGGGGGGGGGGGGGGGGGGCTACTGCATAATGCATGCATTGATGACATGACCCTGGCGTCCATTTGCCTGAGATTCAGGTCGCTACTGATGTGCGAATCTCGACTCTAGTAGCATAAATATTTACATGTATGCATCCAATTACTACAAATATGACTTCGGAGTTCGGAAATCCGTAGTCTCTTATAAACAGACGCTACAAAGACTTGAAGCTCGTTCCTCGCTATAGTCCCTTCTCAAACATTGCAATGCTCTCCCTAAGCAATTACATGCTGCAGATCTATTGGTTCCGTTATTGCAGCATGGGGGATCTTATGCTCTTATGTGGGTTGAGCAATCCAGTACTATTTGTTTCCCACCAAATCTATCGCAGCTCCTCCTGCATAGGTGCAGGTAAATTCGAACACGATCTTGTGCGATACGCAGATAGGGGCGCTATTTCCAAATATAGAACCTCCACCTCTAACGGAAGCCCGGGCCGCTCATGTGACCTGTGTTGGTCCTTATTTGCCTAATGTTCACCTTGTTCAACCTCCGACCGCGTCCGGTACCCTTGATTTGACAGCAAGGAAGGCGTCTAAGCTTTACTAGAAGCCTGTTACACACAATCCAGGCTTCTTCGAGAGTTTCCAAGCCCTGTATTCACTATTAATATTGCCATGATATTCTACAATTGTTCAGGTTGACAGGTTTCACCATGAAGATGGTTGCGTGAAGCTTTCGTGACCTTTAGACGGGAGCTCAGATGAGCTTCATCAAAATGCTCCCAGAGTAGCATGGTAGCGCTGGGAACCTCGCGACCTCTCGCTCATCACCTCAAATCCCATCACCAGGCTGGCCGGGGCAGAGTCACCAAGACAAAGCTCCAGCGCAAGAATTCAGCAGGGTTTCTGCAGCGCTCTCCTCGGATGATGGGGATAAAGCGTGGCCGGACCCCTCCGTTGGACCCACACAAATCATATCCCCGTGCGGTCCGGCGTGAAGCAGCGGAATCTATAGTGCAGCCTTGATGCGGCCCGCACTCCTGCAACCATCGAGCCCGCGTGCACTTCATGAAGCTCAAATTACAAAGCTCCCGGTGCAACGAAGATTTTTATGTCGGTCACACTCTTGCGCCGCGAGGGAGACGTCGGGGAATTTCATTCTCAAGATCTGCGTATCCGTCGGCTATGCCATGTTGGCGGCGGGCGCCTGCCTCGGCGATGACGACAAGATCCTCAAAAATAGGGGATTGACTTACATGAGTCTTAATAGCAGTAGGCCCACCCAATTCCCGGAATCGAACCAGCTACAGATAATCGATAATAAGTAAATGTCAGCAATAGTACAGGTACCGTCAGGGTTTATCCCAACGTGGCCGAGGCAGTCAGAGAACATCGAGCGCCGGTCAGGGCTCGTGTGCACGGCGGTCTCGTTGTTTATTGCAAGGTCGGCGCGCGCAGCGTCAAGCCCCGCTGTGGTGAAGGCCACTGCGGTGTTTCACGCGCCGAAATTTGTGATTACCGTCGGGCGGGATTGGTGACCGTTTCATTGTGAGGGCTGATCGGAGAAGATTTACGCTTGAACCGCAAGTCATCGTGTATGGCAGGCCATTCGCCGGTCATTCGCCGCCCACCGCACTGACTCTGTAACCAAAATCAATCTGATTACCGACGCCGCCTACGGTGAGCGGTGGGAGCAAAACATCGTAGATCCTTGGGAGCCAAAGGACACCGGACAGTCTTGTAGCCAGCTCATGATAAAAGACACCACAGCATCTATCGTACATTGCAATTCAGAGTCGTAATCCGAAAGTGGATAATTAACCAATTGGGAACTTTGCGATCTCACGACGTCAACCGATTTGCCCCGTTCGGCCAGTTCTGCGCCCACAAAAGCTCCTGTACTAGCTTGTTTGCTTTGCCATATGGAATCGTCGTTCGTGCATAGATTTTAGGACGGAAAGGGCCCAGGGAGCGTCCGGTCGCCGGAGCATCGAAGACCAGAGCCTCCACGATTCTACTCTTGTCTCGGGGACGGGCATGTCGCTGCACCGGAAGTCGTGCGTCATCCACCCCAGATGCTTTCTCCATGCTATCGGGATCGTGCACGATCACCGTCACGCAGAGAATGAGCTTCGGACCGTGCTCTGGAGCTGGAAAATATGGGAGGGCGATCGGCGTAGACTGCATCTTGCGCGGAGGGGGTATTGGATTGGGGGCGGCCTCTAGCTCCTTGAATAGATTCTCCAACCTTTCCCAATGCCAGTGCGCTAGCTCGTCGGCTTGCTCGCTGGAATCCATCGGCTGTCGTGCGAGTGCGGAGATGTAGAGTAGGTGTATCTGCCCTTCACCATTGAAGATGATGTTTGAAGCGTCTATGCCTCTATAGATGAGGCCTGCGCGCTCGATTTGCGCGATAGCTTTGTAGACCTGTGCAAATAACAATGAGTTTAGGAAGAACCATGCTGGACAGAAACACACAGCGCTCTTATCCGAGCGCTCGACCATGCGCCCGTAGCCGGGCTCAGTCATGATCCCGCAGATTTCGCTGGTTCCGTTGCGCACGACATGACCCAGCGCGCGATACGTGAGGTGCTCGAGGTTGCGCTCCATGAGCAATCGGTACCCAGCCATTATTCTCTGGAGAAAATGGCGGTTCGACGCGTCCCAGCCCATGAAAAGATCTACTTCTTTCCCGTTCCACACTCCGTGACGATCCTCCGCGAACACCCATTTTGTGATCTCAATGTCCCGCTCTTCGACCAGGGGACACCATGGGATTTCAGTAATGGCAGGTCTAGGAAGCAAGCTTTCATTTTTTGAAAACTTGGGACGCGGAGAGCACATACAGACACTGTGGCCTGAATACAATACGAGGGCTATTTGGTGGGCCAATTAAATACCCTCTACAAGTCGTGCGTCCGAAATCTATCTGTTGAAGAAGAGTTTGCTGCAACAAACCTAATGAGCGCAAGGGATACTCAGGTTCGCCAGGCAACATACGATTATTTCCAGCCCACTAGTCGTGGTAAGTCAGTTGCGGTGAGACCGAGGTGAGTCGAACTGACTAATCGAATTGCCGCCACCAATCAGGAGAGCACCGCTCCACGACTTCAAGACCCAAATTCGACTCCGGAACAACAGCAACAGCCTACTTTCCTACGCTAAATGGGCGGAATAGGAGCGGGTCGGACGGACTTGCCTGGATGACGATCAGTTGGTCGCCCGCTGGGGCTGATTTCCGAAGGGCATAGAATCGGCCTGGGATACTATGTGAGAACATAGAAGAAGGGCTGGGAGACAAAATCCTTCACCCTCCGAATCATTGAGACCGCTGGATGAGAGCGCAAAGTTAGACGCCCGTTATCATGAGCGGACGACAGGCGTGTCCGAGACGGAGGCGGCATCACCTGATATAGTGGACAGTTCCGTAGCTCTTCATTGATTGTGCAGTGTGTGCTTGTGGGCCGGTATCAGATCATAGCGGTGAAGCCTCTGCAGTGTCAGAGGGAACGAGAACGAGAAGCACGGGCCACAGGAAGGCTTACTAATCACATCAGTTCGGTGTTTCCTAAAATGGCAAGCGAACCTTCCTGCTGCTACGATATTGGTGTCATGCTGTGTAAATGCAAGAGGGCTTTAGTCGCCGTCGAAATTTAAGATTCAGGGATCTGAGTGGCCTTCACTCCATTTTGATCCAAGTTTTGGACTCCAGATCCGTCGGGAAGCGACTCAGGCGAAGCACCACCTCGAATAGCAACAAGACGGCGTTGACGCGTCGACACGATGGCGAGGTCGTTCAGCAATTTTGTATAAATCGGTAGGGAGACTTTATCTATGCTCCAGTTTTTATGTGCTCTCTCAAGCGGTACCGTTGTCTAGTCCACGGTAGGGTCTGGCTCGTGGTTGTGCAGCTATGCCCGACCCGCCAAGGATTGTCATGCCCCTATTCATCCGTCGGTGGACAAGGCGCAGGAGAGATACAACGATGCGAGCAGTGCATGAGACAGCTACGATAACGTTGGTTTGACCCTTTTCTAAGATGGATACTACGCTAATGAACATAATAGGACCATCTCTTGGAATTGGGCTTCAAGATACTTCGCCTTGAAAACTAATTCATCAAATAATCCACTAATCGAGGCTTTATTCAACACGTACTAATGCTCGACTGCTGGCCATGTCGAATGCGATCCACCTTCAATCGGCGGATTTTGCTCTTACACGGCATCTCCGGTATGGCCGATTGTCTGCATTCCCCCTCGTCAGCCCTGATCCGCCCCACAGCCGCTATGGACCTAAACTCGTTCAATTAATCTGCTTCACGGATATATTTACGCTCGGAGTTCTCTCCCTCAAACCGCCCATCCGCTGTATCGGTATCATCGCTGTATCGCTATATATCACACTGTGTAGTCGTAGCCCACTCGTACATTCTAAATTATCACTATCGTACGATACAATAAATATTTCCCCACCTCAATATAGGCTCGTGCGTGGGTTGTTGACTTGAACGTGGAACCAACTTGGATTCTAGGTCGAAATCCGGGGTGAGCGTGGCTGAACCGCTACCACTGACGAAACCATCACTTAGTGGTTGAAGTTGAACCACGGACAAGATCAAGGAGTGAGTAAAGAGGGGACGAGTCGATTCTAGAATGCGCTGCATGAATTGTGGGGCACCGGGGCATTCATGCAGCCATCGTGCACGGCATCCGAAAACCAGTTCACGATGTTTCAGAATCAGCCAAACTTTGCACCGCGTCTGAGGAATGACAGGATGGTACACCTGAATTTGCAAAATAACTCAGACACGAAATAACTCGTACACGAATGAAAGCCAAATTACTAGGAGTCCGATGCAGTCAACAACGGACGTCGTGGAGTATACGGATGCGACAACTTGTGATTGAGAAGACGAGAAGGACGCAAAGTCAGGCCGCCGTGTTTATCTCCAGATCGCCTAGGACCAGCTTTCCTGGATGTTGAAACGTCATCGCGATCTCTGGCTTCCTGGTTGTGCAAGGCCAGGGTGATGTGCGCGATTATACGGAACAAAGAATCGGTAGTCAGCAGCTTTTCTGGCGCTGGAGTACGCATGAACGGGACGGCGTCCGTTTGGACGATGCGTAAGACGGGTATCGGGTTGACATGCTCTCGCAGCTCCCTGAAAATTCTGGAAAGGTCTTGCCAGTGGACTTCGTAGATAACTTCCATTTAGTCCACCGTGGTAAGAACCCAAGCGTTTTGCTCACATTTACTAACGGCATCTTCGGGATCTTCGACATCCGAGAATTTCCGGACGGATTGCGTACACAGAAGACGTACTTTCCCGTGATGTATGTTTATGCTTGATTCGTGGAGGGATATTATAAGCCCCCTGCTTTGAACTTTGGTGATTGCGGCGTATACGGCTGGAAGACGAGTGAGGACGAGTGAGTGCATGTACGGAGTACTTAGTGGATCTAGCGATACCTGCACGGTCCCTATATTCCACTCGCCTATCGTCAATCGCGTGTTCCTAGGTGGTTGAATTAGCGAACAGAGAAGTCAACGGGCTGAAGGAACCCACAGTCATCAAACCAATGATTTCCCCGTTCCGTACGATATGCCCAAGAACTTGGTAAGTCAAATCCAGACCATCCAGAAGCCGGTGGCCTTCAAAGATATCAACGGGCCAGAAAGCAAGTCGATAGTGATAAAAAACCTCGCATTGCGTAATCTACCAAACCCCTCCAGCGATCATTCCAACCAACGAAGCAATCGACTGGAAAGTGTCAAAAGCTGGCGCTATACATAGATCACGCCAACTTACCCACCCGACCATTCCACAATGCTTCCCTGTCCTCTGCATTGATATATTTGGTGTAAATCATTTCAGTCTCCGGAATCTGCCAGTGGTCACACAATGCAACTACCTACGGGAAAGCAAGCACATACCAGTGGCGCCCAGGCAGGGCATGATATCGGGCGGATCACTTTTTCTCTGTATTGCAAGCGATAGCTTCCATCTTTGCGGGCGACTAGATAAGCCCAATTCTCCTGCCCAAAGACGAAGCTTTCAATCATCGTCTGCTCGAAGCCGTAAGCGAATACGACCAAACGATAAGATTGAGCTGGCTTACCGATAACTTCTCGAGATCAAATCTGAACGTTGAGAGATACAGCCTGTACTCATCGCTGGTAAAATCTGGGGCGTTGAGATGCGTGCAGCCTGGAAGTTTCAATTCTGGAGTTTGGACGACAAGGGAATGAGACCCTCTTTCGAAACAGAACAGACGGCCTTCCCAATCGTTGTCGCTGCCGACATAGAGCGTGATATGATTTCCGCGCCTCAGGCTGACCAAGTCAGTGGCCATAGGAAACGAGAACATGGGGTTCTTTTAGCGCCCATCGTGGTGGGAACATGACTCTTTCGTCAACAAAGCACAACATAATCAAACATGGTCCAGCAACTCTTGCAGCTCGCGCCAGATCCGTGATTCTTTCTAGTCTGGTATGGAACAACTATGGAGCCTACAAGTTCAAAAAACCTGTTACCCCCGGGGCCAGCGATAAAAACATCCTCCGTTTGCGCCACACTGTACTGGATGAATTCAAGATGGATCCGATTCATCATCGGCTCCGCGCCCCAATAGCACTGCTGACGGAGGTCGCCGGGGTGAAGAGTCCCGTATTCTCCTTGTCGCGGGAATCTCCACTGCAACAGCGCCTATGCCGCGTGGATGCCTCGCCTTGTGTCGGTTCAATTCCTGCAAACCGACCTGTACCACCTGGCGGCCCATCTGCATTTGGGCAAAAGTTGGGATCAGACCCCGGGCCAGATTTTGGCCTTGCCACCTTTAGCTATCTTCCATCATTGCGGGCTTTAACAAGGCAGGTCCTTTTCAGCGCCCCGTAGGAGACCTCAGACAACACTTGGGGTATAATAAGTTGAAGAGATGGCTCTCGGATTCCAAATTTTTGGCGGCTGTCTCATGTGCATGTTCAGCAAAGCAATCTGTCCAGCATGCAGGACAATGCACTGGGTCAAGTCGCTCACGTGTAGTCCAAGATATACTTGCGCCGCCTGCCCAACCCGAATCTTCATCGACGGTCATCCGAAATCAATTGCCTGCCCACATTGCTGCCGATAGTGTATGTTGACTTCCTTCGTGACCCGATGAACTCGACTTGACGGGCTTCTTAGACGCACATTCGTCTCGTGAAATTCACGGTATGTGTTGTTACTTCCCAATATCTACCTAACCAGTTTGATAGAGTGCCGTTCCTCACAGTTCCTTCACTTTATTTCCACCCTAATAATCCCCGGTGCTCATTCGTCCCTGGTCATTAACTCTGTATTAGATAACACCGCATATCATCCTGTATCCTTATTGTATCCATACAATTTTAAGATAACAGTCCAACATTTGGGCAAACGAAAGTTCTACATGAGCGCGCCGGAGCGTGATAGTCTCTCCTAGACAGACGGTTCAACAAACAAAAAACTTGCTCCTCGCTTGTTGATGCCGGAGCGCGAAGGGCACCTTACGGCCCCTGCACGGATTGGCTTCCGTAGTACGACGATGTTGATAAGATAAGTCGAGCGTGGTTGTGGCACGTCGGCGCCAATGCTGCGGTGATAGCATAGCAAACCACTAGCACTTCACGCCTCAGGCTGGCGGAGGCAAGTTTGAGCCGATTTTGGTTCAACGTGTACATATGACGGTTCCGTGTGACGAAAATGTATCTGACGTACAAATCGACTGGCAAACGTGCTGACTGACAGTCGCACGGAAAGGAATAATATTACGAATAATATAGTACCAAACTGTTCAGTTCCCCAACTGACGAATATCAAACAAATCAAATCGGTACATAAAAAAACACATATGTGCCAGACGCAGCACGAGGTAAGGGAATCCGGTGTAAGGAGACGATAGAGAATGAATGCGATATGGATACAGTAGAAGATGGGTATGTGCAAACTGGAATGAGTCTGGCGTGCTCCGACTCGCTTACAATTCAACGATTGACGATTGACTGTCAACGCTGGTGGATTCTGCTGGAGCCTGTGCTAACAATAAACGGCGGGTCACCAACCGTTCATGAGGAAGGAGGGATCTGCTATATGGAGGGGGAGGGTGGACGAAGCGCGTGACTGCGAGGCCATGGGACTGAGCGGCCTTCGTCAGCGACCCGATCTGCATGAGCTTCGTCTTCGCCCCCGTGGATTTTTTCTTGCGACGGCGGGTATCTTGTCCTTCGTCATCGAGAATCTCACCCTCCACCGATATTCTCCCGAGATCGGAAAAATCAAGAGTAATGAATAAGATGCGTTCCGGTGGAGGCGTTCTGGCAAGGACTCCATGGGGAGTGGGATCCGGATACCAGATGGTAATAGGGCCTGGGGCGCATCCAGGGGGGGAGAAAATATCGCGAAGAATGTCCCAGTGCCATTCCTGGGCTAGTGCCTCGAAGTTCTCCCTTTCGTGAGGGGCGTAGTAGGTGATGTTGGCGATGGTCACGAGTTTGACACGGCCCTGGTCAATATAGATGCGATAGGAGTCCAGGCCGTAGTAGATCATGAAAGCTCTCTCAAGCTTCGCGAAGGCTGCAAAGACGGCAGCACGATCACTCTATAAACCAGTCGTCAAAACTAACATGAACAGTCGGTTGGTAGCTAGGTGCTTACAAATTTAAAAGGTTGTGCACGGCGGGAACTCTCAGTCAAGAGTCCAATCAGGGCATCGCCTCTGAAAACATGGGCGACAATGTTGTAGGTGAGATCCATGCCTTGCATGGCTTTCAGATTTCGCGTTTCGCCTTCAACGACAATCAATCCCCCCTCTAATAAAAATTACAATCGAGCTGGGATGTTCAAAGACTTGAAACGAACCATCGCATGCCATAGAAATATCGACCTGTTTTCCTCGCCAGACTCCTCTGCCTCGGCCGTGACCTACGCTCCAGATACTTTGAACCTCGATCTCTGATATATCGACTCGCGGAGCCCATAAGAAGTCGCAAGGGATGCGATAGTACGGTTTGCGCCTTTGAATAATGCGAGGTCCCGAGGGTTTCTGGATCATGTATGCGCAAGACTCGTCCAGATCGAAGTCAATGGTCTCGATGAGGGAATGCTAATCACTGATTAGCCACCCCATAGTCGAGGACAACATGACACGCACGATTAGGCCAACATAATGATTACACTCCCTGGCGGTCCTCTCCTGATCGACTTCGTCTCCGATCTGGTTCGCGGCGTATCCAACGACCTGAACGGTGACAACCTTGTTTCGCATGTAATTCCACAAGATGAACAGGTCGTCGCCTTCCTGGGGCAGCTTCCCTACACCGGAATAAGATTAGGGATCTAGTAAGGGTGAAAGAGTAAATACTCGCCGATATAGGCAGTTACGTTCCCGTAGACAGGCATGGCGCCCACAGACGCCCACAGTGGTCGCGGAAGACAAGTGCTGTAGTAATCCTGTGCCATCATGTTTGCGGCTGTATGCGAAATTGTTGTGCACCTGTGACTCGAACAATTGCGCTTGATCACGTTTCTCGTTTTGTCCTTGTTGGGACGATCCGATGCTAATGAGCGCTCGACCACGATGGGACATTTTTCTGCTCGCTTAGGATGCAAATGGAGGGCAAACACGATGTTTCTTTTCATGCGCTCCGTTTTTGCTACGAATTCAGTTGATCGCCGCCGTGCGCCCACGCTAGCAATTGAACCATTCGACATAGATAGGTCGTTGCAAGTTCTATAAAACGGATGAGCATCGATTCAGAGGTATTCACCAGCATGTGTGCTATTCAGTGGTATACTTGTATATCATGCAAGCAAAATTGGGTTGCAAAGACAGCTACTTGCTCCGCCTTCGCATACACATCAGCCAAGTGGTGTCCGTCAGCCAATGGCCAAGATACCAGGGGAAATCCACTGAAAGTACTCTGCTCAAGGTGTCGATGATAGCATGTAAGATTTCTCTCAATTTCTTTCGTCACAACGAACTCAACAAGCTTGGAATTTAGGATACCCGCAGAAGAATTGGACCCGCTCCAGCGGCTTTTTGAGGTTGACACGCTGAAATCCCGCAACAAGCAACTATGAAGAATCAGCGGCAAAAGCTGCGACGAGGGTTCCCCTCAAACATCACCCATACCAACCTCGTATCCCACATAATGGACTAATAGCATGTAGCGCATCACATTTGTATCACTAACTACCTAGACGCGGCCCCATGTTTGCCGCACAATTTTGTAGCCATATTACAACCCTCTATTGCATTTTTAAAAAAACTCACATCGACGAACTTCCACAGGTCAAGTGATTGACGCTTATGACTGAAAACTCCATATGCTGCTGTTGAACTGCGGCTGTCGCAACGATCATATTCGGGTCCTGAACCTTACACTTACCGGAGTCATAGTTCTTCATTGCGAACCTTATAATGAAAACACAGGGCTTATAAGTTCTGATAATTCCTCTATCAAGATGCGAATCGAAGGGTTTATGACTTGAGTTGAATTTTTCAGTCAGCAAGGAGGCGACGCGTGCTTGGGGTCGGTGTACCGGACCTCGGAACGAACCGCGTCATCCTTGTAGTGGATTTGGCTGAGATCTCTCAACCAAATCGCGGACCAGAGAACTAAAGAGCTAATGGTGAAAGCAATGACAAGCCAAAAAAAGCATCACATACAATTGCCGTACTATATGATGCACTACATATGTACTAATCGCCCCCGCAACAGATCACCTATGTGTCATTGACTACCTAGACGCAACGTTCGCTGCTGAATTTTTGGCAGTCATACCTGAGCCCCCTTTGACGTTACAAAGAGGACACAAATTGATGAATATCTCCGCCATAGGCCAGGTGATCGACGCCTGCAAATGATAATTCAACACATTTCACGGCTGAGCGATGAGAACCTACAATTCCCAGTCTTCGGATTTCCATCAGGACCGCGACGGACGACGCGTGCCCTCGGTGCGCGTACGCCAAGCAATCGTATATCTGCGGTTGAACCGGAAGACGTTCGAACGCAGGCACCTCAGAGCCACCTGCGCCATCCTTGTCCGATTTGTGGACCGGAGAAGACATGAGGCGGGTGTTCCCGTCGAGCGAGGCGCGGTACTCCTTGATCATTCGTTGTTCTTCGTCCGGCGGGATCTGAAAGACAGAATCGCGGGGAACAAGGATAAGATTGAGCTTGTCGGACCCGGAGCAAAGACGATGGCACGTCGCCCAGGTACGGATCCTCGCCGATAGTCGCGTGATGTTGCCTTTTGCAAGACAATTCGCGAGCGTCGCATACGGCTCAGGTTGTAGGCACGCGGTCTCCCGCAGTTCCGGAATAAGGTTCTGCAAAAAGCCGTCGAGTGCTTTGTCAAACATTTCGCGACTGGGCATCTCAGCGCTGAGCAGGCTACCAAGACGCCGGGAAATAGGATCCGGAAGAGGGAGAAAAGATGGATGCGACCAGGGCTTGATTTGTGTGTTGCGAATGGGTTCCGGAAATGAGTGTGAAATGAAAGGTTGCTGTGCCGGGTATGCGGAAGGAGCTGGCGCAGGCAGCAAAGCGAGTGGCGGCCCTTCTGAAAATGAAGTTTGCCTCGGATAGGGCGGCCGATCGACATCAATCGCTGTATGAGACGTTGATCCCGACCTCGAAGAGGAAGGGATGGTCTCGTTCACGAAAGGGCGGTTAAATGTGGGCTGCGACTCCACGGGACCGGAGATATTGGTGAACATAAAGGAAGCAGTGTGCGCCTGTGTGCTGTAGGGCACTCGAGACACCGGCTGAGACGACCCAGAATCGAGAGGAGGCCGAGCTCGTTTCTTGGGAGTGTACCTGCAATCTGTGATATTGCCCTCACGGCAATATTGGCACACAGGCGCGGCTCTGTCGCACTAAGAATTTGCCATCAGCAACCGTGCGGTATCAATCAACCATCGCGGGACGAACCTTGAGATTGGATTCGCGGCATCTGCTGAAGTTTGAATGGAAAAGATTGTTGAAACAAAAGAACGAACCGATCACAACGAGGAACGCCCCTATGCGCTATTGGAGATGTTAATTGCTGGGAACGCGCTAACCAGGATTGTCTTGCGAACCTGGGGTAGGCAAAGGCGTATAGGTGCAATCAGTGACAGGGGTCCAACGGCATTGGTTACAAGTGGGCAGAATACGATCGCACTAGGCCTTTTTTTAGCGAGGTTTTTTTTGTACGTTTCATGACAAACCTTCAAATTCCGAAGGCGACAAGAATCGCACCTAGCCTTTCCTCGCCGTGAGGTCCAAGCCGAATCAGCGCTGGCAGGGCTGTTGTTGATACTCGGGGCGGCACGGCCGTCGTCAGAGACCTCGCCGATTGAGCCCGCGTCGTCTTGTGATCCTGTCATGGGCCTAGTTCCGATGAAAGCCGCGAGAGGTGACCAGCGATTCGATTACAAGATAGATAAGCGAATATGGGAGACCTAACGAGGCGTGGTTCATCGAGCCATCCACGTCTGAGCGGTAGCACAAACCTGGATGAGAGGTCGACAAAGGCGGTCGCGCAATTAGCCGACCGGCACTACACCGCTTTTCGCGATGTGGAGACTATCGGAGCGGCCGGATGGCAGATCTAAGAAGCTAAACCAGGTCGTGGGCAGGCCAGGAACGATGGTCAGTAAAATGAGGGAGGACAGGAGATCGAGGGACGCACCTAGTGAGTCGTGGCGAACCTACTAGCGTGTCACAGCGTGACACTCGCTGACGGCAAAGAATCATTCCAAAACAAACGTACTGCCAGCACAGCCTTGACAAACAATTTCCGCATTCAGCTTTCTTCCCTCACGTCTAGATCTGACCAATCAGGGTGAAATCCCATCCCGCGAATACGCCAGAGTTCCTGGCCTTTTCGTTCTCAGACTGGCAGCTTCACTACTCGGCCAGCAGGCATACTGAAACTCTGTCAGATTATAGATATCTGGCTAGCATGAAACCTGCGGTAGAAAATGACTCCTATGAGCCGGTAGGCGGCACGATTCGCCAAATAAGGTAACCTAGTTTGGTGACAGTCCCGGGTTCTCGGCCCGGTCTGCCGAATGCTTCCTTGTTCTAACTTTGATCAAACTTTAATTATGATTCTGGCGGAGCATGACCTTATTAGTGGTAAAAACCTGAAAAACGAGCAAGAACAATGATCCGGGTCTCGGTAAGAATATTTTGCTTACCTATTGGTGCCAAATTGGTGCATTTCAAGGGCGAGTTCTATCATTTCTTAGATCGCATCAGGCACTTCTCAAACTCTGCTCGCAGAGCTTCTCAAAGCATCTCCGGCGGACCGGCGCCTTACCGGAGCACTGGCACTGGGGGACTTCCTCAAGCTTCTGATGCTCACACTATCACATGTCCCATCCGCCCGTCTGTGGCTGACATATCTGTGAACCTCGAGCCGCGTAGCCTAGCTGGGTATCTTAAGATCCTAGCTTCATCTTCTCCTCCTCACCCTATCCCCCAAGAGCCTAGGATGCTCGGACCCCAACTCATCATCCTCGTTATCCAGGCAATATTCTCCGGCATCACTACAGGCCCGGGCACTGTTGCGTTCTATGACCCTACGCAAGGCGGCGGTTCCATGCTGGACAACGGTTCGTGCCATCCCAATTGCTCGTATATCTTATCCTTACTGCTCTGCCTAGCCGGAAGCGGCGGTGGTGAACCGATGAATGTATACATTTGCCTTTATTTTCGAGATTCGGACATGCCTCGAGCAAGCCCCTAGGTCATCATCTCTGGCTTGAGCTCTCCTCAGGTCTTGACGGATGAGGGCATCCTGCACTATGCCCAGGCCATCGGCTTGTGAGTCTCTCGGACAACCAATAGATGATATCCGACAAACGTGCCTCAGCTCCTTCGAATGCCTCGGTTTCCATCTCGGTTCGTTTTTAGCATCTCTGAAAAATTCAACTTTCGATCTATCTATTGCCCAGGGGATCCCCAGTCCGCCAACCTGGGCGATGGAAACGGCTGGGTGAACCAGACAGTGCGTGCATATTTGATACCGGCGGGTGGGAGTTCAATTCCACGACGACAGATGGAACTGCGACAGGATTACGGCAACGATGAAATTGGCACCTGCCTCGAGAGCCTCATCGGTGGCAACCATTTTAGGCAAGTCCGCCTGATGGGCTCGTCCCTGAGCTTGCGTAGAGGTCAAGCCTTGAACTCAACGTCTTCAGGGTCTATCGCCAGAACGGGACGGCTGCCAATAGTGGCGCATTGTTTTTAGCGTGAGTTGGTTAAAAATAGCTGTTTGATGTCTGGAATTCACATTGCATACCTCCAGAGTTTCGCAAGAAGAGGTGCGTTAGACTGCTCTCAACACTGGTCGAATGAACGCTTGAAGCCTCTAGGACGTGGAAGAGGGCCATCAGATTATTCCGGACGGATATAATATCGGTCTGTTTAGCTCTGGTGATTTATCTCCCGCTTGATAGATGCCCACTTCCAGGCCGAGACAAGCTGGTTGCAAATGCCCTCGGCGTAAACACCCACGAAGATGTCACGTACTCTACCGTGGGGCAGAATATAACCGGTCTCCTCGCGCCAGGTTCTGTCGGGTAAGATGTTCATTTCAACAACGCCTTCTCATTCTGTTTTTGACACCTTGGTAGAGTGAATCACGGTGCGTACCAATAATACAATCACACTCTGAAACCGGGAAAACTATGATCCAGGTATCGCGACGGATGGGATGACCGTGCTCTTGACTGTCACAATGATCTGACCGCGTTGAATGTCCCAATGGACTCCGTTGAACTACGTACCCAGTGTAGATTATGTCGTAATCCGCGAGCTAGATCCAGGCGGGATCCCACGACGAGCCAAAGATTTACAGCATGTACCATCAAACCCTACTCACCCATTGCCAAGCCAGGTGGGCCGTAGAAGTGTCAGCGGCGTCGCGTCATAAGGAAGCAGCCCTCGTATCCCGGCACCGCCGCGGGACTGAGCGTATCGCGCCAGCGCCCCGCAAGGTTGCTGTTGATATTTCCCACAAGGTAGCCTCGGTAAATCCATCTGCCCCGGTCGTGGTCCCCCTGCTTGAAAATAAGATATGGGATGCATGGCAAAGGACCCAAGAGAAGACTGCACACTCACATATTCTTTACAAAGGCTGATGAAGCCATCACAGGGACGGACTGGGTAGAACAACCTTAGACATGGAGAAGCCGCCTTGCAAGAAGAGATACATACCTCGTCCCACAAGGGTGAACTGGCCTGACATTTGTTGTTTATGATTAGTCCAACAACGGAGAAGATGACAAAACTGACCCCACGCAGAGTGTCCCTGTATCCCCATGTAAGTTCGAACGACAAAGACATCAACAGTCACTGCTTACTTCGCCAGTGATAATTATATCCTGCACCTGGACCCCCTCCTGTTTGTCTTTCCCTTGAGCAACCGGCGTCCTGTAATACAGCAGCTCTGCCGGGCGTTCGGGATCGTAGACTTCTAGTCCTTCTCCCGTTTCTACAATGTGGGTCCCTGTAGGGACGTACGCACGAAGCGGATCACCCGCGGAGAGCGGATTAGCGTCGCCGTCGACGCTGAGGACATGCGCCGTGTGATTCGAATCGTTAGTAGGCGGACGTCTGCAGCTGGGTGCCCCACTGCCTCCGATGAAGTGGTGTTCGCGAAGCTTCCACGTTTGCTTGTGCCGCACGATGACGCTCTTCTGCAGGATGGGCGGAGGCGCACCCTGCAGAAGGGCCGCATACGCCGTGAATTCGGTATACTAGTGCGAGGATGTGAAGATCAGACACGGGATGTTCGATGGGGTGCGCTTTACGAACTGTGAATATTCCTTCCCATGTGCCCTCGACACTAGCGAAGAAGCAGATATGATCAGAAATGTCGAAGTCGAGAACGCTGAAGATGGTTCTTGCCTTCCAGGCCGAAACGATTCGGACAATCCGGTGTCGAACTCCGGTCTGCTGAGACTGAGGCAGCGCCCCAACTCATATTCCCACTCATTTCCTTCGGCGCTCGTCGGAATCTCGAGGGGGGGCGAAGAGAGTTCGAACAATCTCGACTTGAGATTTACTAAGGTGAGAAACGCTAATATAGCGGGTGTCGCGAGAGGCGGGGTTTTGAGGTGGTGATCCTCGGAGTAATGGACGATGTGGGTCGAATGCGGAGGAGATTTCGGGAGAAAAGTGACCCAGGAGGGATCTGTCAGCGGATACTGATAAGACCGCAGTTAGTAAGGCACAAACTTGGCATGTGTGGGGCCACATACTTTATGGGCCCCCAAGGCGTAAATCTTGAGGACATTCAAGACGTTCCAAGTCGAATCGTCGTCGGCCGTGTACTCAGCTAATCTGAAGTCAATACTGAATACACGAGCCAAGTATCTCGACGCACTCGGACGCAGCAGAAACCAAAACAGCCACATGGCCAACGAGGTATGGTCGTTGTGTGGAGGCCAGTTCTCGATATGGCTTGTGAGCCTCGACCGTCCAGGGGGCTTCTCCTCGAACAGATATCCCTTCAACCAATCGCCCATTTTCGCGTAATTGCGAAGCTGCTTCTCGTTCTTGCCCGCGTTTTCGAGCATCATGAGGTATGCATGAAACAGAAGCTCGTGCACGGAGTCGCCGTCTCCAGCTGACCCCGGCCTCGCTGCAGCATCCATCTTCGCGCGGATTCGATGGAGCACGCGGAAGCGGAGGACGAGCTCGTGTGCGAGGACTCCGGGCGACGATTGGGCAGTAAACCGGCGGGAAAGGGAGCCCACATCAAATTTGGCAGCAAATATCCTGGCGTAGAGATACTGGTTGGATGCAAAAGATAGACGAGCATGGATCTGGCGGTTTGCGCCGAGCAACGTCACCAGCCCCGACGGGGGTCCGACGACGACGTCCGTCGCAGACAAGAAGGCGATGCGCTCGAGGATTTCGCAGGGAACGGTATCGAGATTCATCGATAGTCGCGGAGATGGGAGGAGGAGAGACACAGCGGCACGACCTCGCTAAAGCCGCTGACATACGGGTGCAATTCGGACGTCCATATTTGGTAATCCGTAGAAACCCGAGTACCGGTGAAGCAAATCTGGCAGTAGCAGCCACACGCCTCGGGCAGTCGACAATAGTCCCGCCAGTCTACAAGGCTTTTGAACGAAACGCCGGTGGAGCAATTTCGATGGACGTATTGCCCGATGAGCGGTCACGTTCTGATGACCCGACACGCGTAAATGGCGCACGAAACGCGTGTTACAGTTGATCTAATGTTGATGCTTGCGTTCCCGAGTACAATCGGAAAGTAATCGTTGACCATCTCCTGAGCCAGACCCTTTATCGTTCTTACAATTGGATTCTGGTCATCAGAGTCATTAGAAGTTGTACTAAGTATGCCAATTTGCCAAACGACTCGGAGAATTCCAGATCTCAAGATAGTTCAATTTTCCATCCTGCACAGGCTGAAAGCTGCCTCCCAGTCCGCCGCCACCCCAAATCCCGTGTCTATAGCCCTATATCTTCCAGCAAAGTTTTGCGAAGATGACACTTTTCGATGGAGATGTCAGATGTGAGCGGAAACACAAATGATCGGGACCTACGGTATCCCCGAAGCAGCGTCGTCCCTAAACCCGCAACCTGCTCGCGTTCGTCAGTCCCGCACAAAAGTTAGCGTATTTACACTCTCTACTCACAGATTCGCGACGGAGCACGATGAATCCGTCGGACAGCCTGACGCGCCCGAAAACCTTGAAGGCGCCCCAGGCATTTGCGTATGGGTCATCCGTCTGCACATATTATCAATATCCCCATGTTTTGTATATGGGTCAAACAGCTCACTTTGCCTGTGACAATCACGTCCACAGGTAGGCTTGGATTTATACGCGGCCTAAGGCCCGTCTCGTAAAATCGCGTAGTGTTACTACAATCGGATACTTCAACTCCACCCTGCAGAAAAGGATCATCTCTCAAGTCAGAACGAACGGACAGCAGGAAGCTTGCTCACATCGCGCTCCGTCCATGACGCTGCCAACCATGCGTCCATCTGCTTCGCGGAGTCCGAGCCATCATGGTGTGCGGTGCTGTCCGGGCTCTTCGTTGGTTGGTAACAGAAGTGCTCCTGCAGCGTAATATACAGCGGATGTCTACAGAATGTATCCATCGTCTCCGGTGCCTCGGGGTCGTCGAGCCAGTGTTGGTACTCGTTGATATAAGGCACCTTAAGTTGCAAAAAGGAAAATAGATGAGCAGGCATGGCAGGGAATCGAGAGTAGCACATGGACATACGATGGCGGAGCCCTGCCAGCGCCCTGTGAGTGCCCCAGGGACGTACACCTGGCGGATCGCGCGCGGGCAATCAGGGATGGCGTGCTCCGCGGCGAAGTCCCACGGTTCGAATCGCGTCCGGCACTCGCGAATAAAGTGCTCGACGTCTTCCGCCCGCGGGCCAGCTAGGGGCGGCGCAGCGGACGACAGGTGCTCAGGAAACACCGGGACGAGGGTGTCCAACCGCGTGAAATAGCACAGAATGGAGTAAATAGGGGCGGATGGGACTTCGACCGACTTGGGCCCGAAGTAAATGACCTCTCTGGACGGCGGGGTTGAGGGAAGTAGCGAAATAATTTTACTATTCGGGGGCAAATCGGAACCAAAGCACCACTCCTGGGCACTGGAAAGCGGGTACTGGAGGGGGGGGAATCAGCTCACTGTCGGCGAAGCTGGGGCGGAACGCACTCGGAAAGCCGCCAGGACGAAAGGCCGTATCCGTTCCATCACTTCATCGCGCGTCGCAGCGGTCTCATCCCTAACGGACGCTACGACATTGCATTCGTCGTCAGTGTTGTCCGTCAGAAATGCCGGCGTGCACGTACATTCCGACGACAACAGCCACATGAGGGCGATGACAAGCGAGTTGGTCTCGTTGCACAGCGGCCAGCCGTTGTTCTCCTCCGCGCCGTGGTTCAGCCTCCGCCGCAGAAACAAAAGAAGCAGCTCCGGGAGCCCCGCCCACAGCAGATGGCCCACGCTCATCTGGCGCGGCTCCTCGGCCCTCAGCATGACATACGCCACCCACAGCGCGTCCGTGAAGCCCGCCGTATCATCGAAACACCGCGCGCCGCGTCGGAACGTCTTCAGTGCTGCGAAGCGGCGCGCCATCTCGGGCTTCGCGTGCGCATGGAGGAGCCTGCACGCGTCCACGGGGACGTGGAATTTCTGCGCGAACAAGAGGGCGTGCATCGCGGGCGTGTCGAGCGCGCGGCGGAGCGCGCGGCAGCACAGGACGAGGCTGTACCATTCGCGCGGGGGCCCGGCGCGTGGGGCGGCGTGCACCGCGTGCAACACGATGGCGCGGAGCACTTCGGGGGAGGCGCACAGCAGGGACACGGCCATGGGCCTGGACGCGCCACGTCGCGCTATTTGTATGCCGGGGCTCAGACGCGGCGAGGTGCGACGTATGTAAGGCGGAGGTCAAACGGAGGACGGGCTCGGACTTGGTCCACAAGGGGCTGCCAGTGATCTCCGTATTTTTAACACGCTTTCGGATCGCTTCGTTTACATCCGAGCGCGCCAATCGCCGGGACCCTGAGGATCACTGTCGGCCCTCGGAGGTAGACGGGTTGGAGACGGCGCAGTGTGACGGCGCCTCGGGAAAATGCGAAGGTTGAATAACGACAGGAACGGCGTACGCAGACTGACGCCGGCTCGGGCAGCGTGAGGCCACACGAAACTAACGGAGTAAAAAGCTGTAATGTCCACCTTGATTCTTGACCAACAACGTAAGCCTAGAATGGCCACTGGTGCTGGAATGCGCTCCCGGCGGACGCCACAGGTCGGATTACGCTGCTTTCCCGACGGGCTGACAGCATTTTTTTTTTCGAGATGAAGCCGGCGCGTCGTAAGTAGTGCGCTCATTTCCAGACTAAAAAAAATCACAGCCTGGGAGCATCTCGGCGAATTTACTTTGCACTTGCCACTAGGATAGATTAAGCTCCGTGAAGCAGGGGGTTGAATGGGGGTGCTACGCACACCGTGGCGGAGCAGGCTCGACTGCAGGTTCAAACGTTCACGGGCGGATCTGTTGGAGTCGTGAGGATGAGCGAAGGATGCGATTTTTTATCCAGTTCATGCCGATTACGGTGCATTCGATACCGAATTTCGACTGAAAGTTAGCCGCCCTGGCAACCTGCAACTCGACGTTGGCAAGAGTGGTTAATTCGGACAGAGCCTGGAGGAAGCCGACTGAGGAAGCCTGGACCGGCTCGAGGTCCCGAAGGGCGGAAATGAACTGGCGGCAAGGTTGAGATGAAAGCCACGCGAGAGCGGCCTTCTGCGGCCCGGCGAGTTGTAGCTCAGAGGGCGGCGGTGCCACCGCAGGACGCGCTCGGAATGTCGTACCGTGGCGCTGACTCGAGGCGCGATGTCGTCGGAAGAGTCACTGTCGGGGAGCTAAGAGTGAGGCTCATGCAAAGAAAAAAAGCAGCCGAGGAACCTGTGTCCCTGATAGCGCAGTACTTGGGCCGTAAACCAACAAGTTCGAAGCCAACTTGAAGCTGCAAAACTCGGCGCTGTAAGCTTATTGTAAACGAACCTAGGCGCAATTATTAGGACAGATTTCCGGTACTCTGGCGAAAAGATACTGCCAGAGCACGGTTTGTAGCAGTCGCGGTGAGGTAAGTAGCAGGGGGCAAGGCGGAGAGTTGACGGAGAGAGCTCGGACTCAAGCGGTCACGTGTAATATTATATAATGTCCTATTAATATGTGACCATGTGACAAATCGGCGCTTTTTTTTCTGGCACTTCGACTACCATGGCAAATATTCAGAAACTCGAGGCGTTCCTCAAGGACAAGAGCTACCTTGCTGCGTCAGTATTCCTCCTATTCTCTCTATGATGATCGCGCTATGGTCCGTGTTTCCAAGAAGCGACTAGACATCGCTGCCAAAGCGTGCAGACAACTTTTACCTAGCTTTCTGATCTTTTTTCTTCGTCTCATCTTTTTCGGATCGCCTCTGATTTCAGTCTCTCAGATACACTCCTTCCCAGGCGGATGTAGTCGTCTTTAAATCGATCTCATCGGCGCCAAGTGTGGAGTCATCGCCCCACGTCGCGCGGTGGTACACCCACATCAAGTCGTACGCCGACGAGTTCGACTCCCTTCCGGGCTCCAGCACCGCGGGCGAGGCGTTCCTGGGTGGCGCTTCTGCCGCGCCTGCCGCGGCGGCGGACGACGACGACGACGAAGTCGATCTATTCGGAAGTGACGATGATGACGACGGCGAAGCGGAACGTATCAAGGCCGAGCGTGTTGCGGAGTACACCAAGAAGAAGGCAGGCAAGCCCAAGACCATTGCTAAGGTGCGTTGATTGCCTGCCGATTGGGGGGAATAACGGCTTATGGACGTCTGATGTAGTCCGTTGTCACGCTCGACGTCAAGCCATGGGACGACGAAACGGACATGGAGGCGCTCGAAAAGGCCGTCAGGTCCATCGAGAAGGACGGGCTCCTCTGGGGTAGCAGCAAGCTTGTCGCTATCGGTTACGGTGATAGGCTTCCTCTTTCGTCTCGAGTTCTTTGGGCTCACGATTGCCTTGTACCCTAGGAATCCGCAAGCTCCAGGCAAGTTGTTGCTCCTCGTCGCGTCCTTCCAGCCTAACCCGTGTCCGTCCTAGATGACCCTCGTTGTCGGTATGTGGACCATTCGGCTCATGCATCTTCCATGCTTATATGGGGGTCATGAACAGAGGACGAGAAGGTTTCGCTCGACGAGCTCCAGGAACAGATCGCCGAGTTCGAGGACTACGTTCAGAGCTCGGACGTCGCCGCCATGCAGAGTGCGTTGACCATTGTTTCACAACACAGCGCGTACTGATCACTTGTGCTTCGGCAGAACTCTGAGCGGATGTTGTTAGTTGTGCGAGACCAGTGTCGATCATGTATCCAAATACGTTCCAATGTGCAAGTACCGAGGCAGATGATTACCCCGTAGTCGTTCTTGCGTGTGATCGTTCGACGGGCAACTCCTGCGATTTCATTTCCGGTCCTTGTCCTGACAAACCTCCGCTAAAGCACGGAGATAAGACCCGTCTCTGGGCTGCTCGCGCCTGGCCCTCGAGACCGATCCTTGCGGTTGCGTACGTGCTCCGTGCTCCCGGCCCAGGTCTCTCATACTCGCCCAAGTCGTTCATTTAATTTGATAATTATGCCTTCCCTTTGGCGTGCCCGTGCACACTCTAATTCTCTGGCGCCGCAATCGGTGGGTCCAACAACAAACAATTCACCCTCACGTGTCTCAAGATATCTACAAGATTACTTGAACTTCGGTGATAACAACGCCCCACAAGCCCATTCATGGGTTACCAACTCAGGAACCCCGGAGGGGGTGTCTAGATCTGAATCTTGGTCCAGCCGCTAGACCCGAGCGGTGACCTGGTCCACATCCGGCCTACTAACATCATGCCAATGGCTTTGTGTGGACTACGGACTTGCATTGGCAAGCCCTTAAAATGGCGCGCCTTTCGCGGGAGAACAGCCAGCTCGTCGCAAAATGTCCCCCCTCCTCCAGCACCTCCCCTACGATGTCCTCCAGCACATCGCGCTCCTCTGTGCCCCCCCGGGTTTGGCGCCGCCCACGGATCTCTGCTCGCTTCTTGCCACCTGTCGCGCGCTCTGCGACGCGCTCAACCGGACCTCCAGCCCGCACGTCTATGCCGCGATATTCAGGCTCAAGTACGCGCGGAACGCGCTCCCCGACTCGGCGCTGGCCCGCGAGCTTGTGCAGCGCTGTTGCGCCTTGCGACGTTGTCGCGACCTTGACATGTCGGTGCCACGGCTGCGCCAGGACCTCTGGACTCTGTTATGGCTGGTGATCGAAGAGGGACCTTGCGCGCCGCTTTCCGAGGCTCGATTTACCAAGTTTCTCGTCGAGCTTGCCCAACATCATTTGAGCACAGAGGTACGGGTACCTCCTCAGAACGACCTGCAAAGCCTCGTCATCTGGCTGCTTTGCTTTGGTTTCACGCGCGGTATGCACGCGTACTTTATCTACACCCGACATTGACCCATCAGACTCCAGAGGACATACTATCCCAGAGCCCCGAGTTGCGGAACACCCTGCTCGCGTTATTACGTCCCTTTGTCTCCGTGTCCACTCCGCGATCGCGTTTTACCTCACCACTTCCATCTTCCCATATTGCGCTCACCGCCACCTCCCCTCTGCCTGCGCGCCTGGGCCCTCAATTCCACGACGACGACGATATAACGCATTACAACACGCGCGTACGCGTCGAAAGTCTTCCCCCGCCCACCAGCGCCGCTATCATCCTCACCTTTGCGCTCAAGGAGGCAGTGCCGATGCAGATCCCGTACCATATCCCTGCGACGCGTGCCATCGCCGCCGCAGAAAACCGCCCGGGCCCGACGGCCGAAGACTACGCTGTCTTCCAGCGCGCTGGGACGCTTCTGTTCTCAGACGTCCACGCGACCCATCCTGCGGCTACACTTCCCAGTGGCGCGCCATCCTATCACTGTATCTCTGATGTCCTGCAGCTTCAGCTTCCCGCTAGGTCGCCGGGCACGCTCACTGGGGTCTGGGAAGGCGCTTTGATGGTGCGCTAGTTTTCCCGGAGATTTCCTGCGCGTGCTCACAGCCCACATACAGATCTCGAGCTGCGCGCCGCTGGGCGATGCCGCTGCCCCCCAGTCGCCTGACTTTCTCTGCCGCACGCCCATGCAATGTGAATTCACCGAGTATTTTTGCCGCGGACCCTGCAGGCTTCCCCCATTGGCATTACCATCAGCATCGAACGTTGGTACGTCTCCCTGCGAAAGATTTCCCAAAGACCCCGAGGTAAGCGCTGTCAGCTTGTTGCGAGCTGCAGTGATTGACTCGCGGAAGCTTGTCGAAAATCCCGCGTCGCAAATGTTCAAACTAGGGGACGATCTTCGGGACTACGACTTGGATGACCCAACTTTAGACCATATCCTCGTCGGTCAGGTAAGCTTCCTCCCGCACTTGATGGCATGGTACTTGACCGCCGGCAGACGCTCCCAGCGCACGAGGAGGCGTGGGGCTCCGGTGGGTTTAATTTCGCGGGGAGGGTGCAGGACGACGGCCTGATTGTTTTCACTCGCCAGCCCGTGAGTGCCACTTTCTTCGGCCACTCTGTAGAGACCGATCCCGTTAGAAGGATGATGACGAAAACCCAACGCCGGAAACATGGGTTTTCGAGGGCCACCTGCGCTACGGCACAGCGCTGGTCGGCACATTTCGCTCGTCCTCGTCGGGCAACCTCTGCGGGATCCAAGGTATTTTCAGCATGCGGAAACGGGCGGAGGCGCCCCCCCAGTAGACATATGTATTATAATACCACTATCGCACTAATGTGCCCGCCTAGCCTCACACTGATAATGCATGTCACCCGCGTTGTTCTGCCGAGCAGTGCCGCATTCAACCCCGCCCTGGTTTTGGCGGCACACTAGCGGCCGACCACCCTCGGTTTATCCCGCGTCCCAATTCGATCGGCGATTACACCCTATCATTTTTGAATTTTCCCTAAGCGAACACGCGCGACGCGAGGTCCTATCGTTGTCGGCGTGCAGGAGAGAGGGGCAAGTCACAAATTAATTTCCCTCAACAGCAGCTGTGAATGGATGAGCGGCGCGTGATGAAAACTCGGAATTCGAAAATGTGGTATTCGGAGATTCGCAGGACGACGCGAGGCCGCCGTGTGACGACTCCGAAATATTAATCTTCATGCCGTTGTGGGTGGCGGGAGGAAAGTTATATCTCCCCCGCTGGATGACACTTCCGTCATGGAGCCGATCTCTGTGAGAAGATGGTTTGTTGAACCGGCGATGGCTAGCAGCGGTTTTTTTTTTGCCTGGAGATTGCCTGAACTTGAGACAAACGCGGATCCAGTAGGACTTTTTAGTCGGGTTGGCATAGAAGTAGGTCTCGTCAAGGCCCGATACACTGCGAATCACATGCCTGAATAAAACATCTCTGAGCTCGGGTGTTATACAAGATACAAAAGAGTGGAACATATAAAAAAATAGAAGCGCCTCCACGTTTCCGATTTACCACCGCTGGCATACCAGCACGCACGAGGTGGGCGGGTTTGATTTTAATCAAATGATCGCATGGTGTCGTTCCCTCGAACGTCAGTTGCGAAATTGCTAGACTTTCCAGGCGCCCAGTTGGGTATTTCAAAGGTCGAGGTGTGGCACCAGGGTTTTAGCGCGAGTTCCTTTTCGACGACGCGTGCAAAGTGCTCTGACCAGCCCATACGAGGAAATGCGGCCACTGTGGTCTCGATGAGTTTGGGGTGAACAAGGTCAGCGCGGCTAGCGCGATACGTAAGGGACAGCGGTTAACATGGAATGCATGGGGAAGGCGTACAGGCCGACATTATCTATCAATAAGATGGTGAGCAGGACGACGAGACACACGTCGACAACATGGGAATGGCGCACCGAGGATAGTGGAAAGCTGTAGTGCTTGACCTAACTGCGTGATGTTTCCACTGGTGATACAAGAGAGGTTATTGATAGGTTGCTGATATGAGGAGAAACGCACCCCTTCACGAATATATCTTGGTGGCGCACGATGGCATCACAAATGCTGTCCGCTTGGTCTTCGACGCCACCGAGCTGCAAAATGAGATCGCGTGCAATAATGGCCCCCTTGAATTCGAACGACATCTTCGTTGTCGCAAGAAATTTCTCCGCCGTACCTATGTCATGCAACAGACACGCGAGGTAGTATGTTTCGTGGTCGTAGGTCCACTCTGGAAAATGGGTCTTGGCGATTGCGGCCCCTGATCGAGGCGCGTAGGTATGTATCTCACACGGTAAAGTCAAGCGAACGGATACCGTAAATGTAGACGCGATGACTGTGATTGAAGGTTTGGAGGTCTAATTCTTTCTGTAGTCAGGTGTGGTAAGTACCACACGGCGCCCGGAGATGTGGGTAGGGGAGCTGAGAGCGCACCTTGACAAACTCTCGTACTTCATTTGCAAGCGTGGAGTCTGGAAGGGGGAAATCTTTCACCGTGAAAGGGTCTTGTTTAGGATGATCCCCGCTCGCGGTGGGATGATCCTTGAATAGCACATCGGGGTCGCGGGGAACTGCTGTGAAGCCATAGAATGCGACATTAGGGTCACTCATGGTGCCGACAACTTTGGCGATATCGCCTGGTGAGAGTCCGAGTCGCGAAGAACCCGTTGGTCACACTGCTTTGTGACCCCGCGGAGTTGCCGCGGAGAATCAAGTTTCCCGTGCCGGTCACATGACCCAGTGGTGAAATACAACAACTCTGGTTACTCTCAAATGTAATTTTCAGCACGCCTCAATAGAAGTGGATAAGCCTTGCATTTGACAGCGGCTCTACCACAGGGTGCGGTTACTGGGAGGTCACTGTCAGACCTTCGCCGCGACGTGACCTGGTTATTATGTCATGTGATCTATGAAAGTGTGGCGATGCCCGGGCCGTCCTCTTTTAACAACTCTCACTTCCGCTTCTTACTCCGCCTCTGCCTGGCAAGAGAAGGCGTGAGTTTCCGTGGAGTACGGTGTTCCCGGCGGGGCCCATATTGCTTCCCCATGCAATAACCATCCACCGCCGACCGTAAACAGCTGCCGGCGCGCATTGAAGGCAAGCGCATGGCGGCGTCCGAGACTCCGAGTGGCACAGGCTGTATTTTCGGCTCCGGTTCAACTCCGCTCTGTTAGTCGTCTTTTGCGCCGTGTGCTGCAGAAGGTCTTACGGCGGCCTTTGATAGTATCCAACACATTAAGATGAAACCTGTATTGAGATGCTCCCATTGGCAGATGTTCGCCGTGCCTCCGTGCGGCACCCACTTCTTTCTAGGCTATTCGAACGGGTATATTTATCGTGATGAGTTTTTTTCCACAGCAGCTGTTGTGATCAAATTGCGTTTCCAAAACATTTTCTTGCTCTCTGAGCAGGAGGCTTTGAGCCGCCATAACCGTGCCTAATTAAAACGGAGGGGGCAAAAGATTGCTAACTTCCGGAGAATCATTTGATCTGTCGTACCTGATCTCCGTCTGCGACGTCATCGAGAGATGACGGCAGCGCTCCGGCGGCTGCCTTGGCGCTGGCAAATATCTATGTAGAACCTTGGTAGAACCTCTCTATGCATGAGAGATTCAAACAAGGATTAACCTAGAGGCATGAGAGTTGGGTTGCAATTCTTATGCTCAACCTGGACCTGGTGGTTATGTTTCGTTAAAAGAGGTTTACGATATAGATATGAATGGTTTGTGATGGATTAACCCAGGACTTGAGGATCGACGTACCTAACGGTTCAGCTAGGAAATTCCGACGCTGTCTAGATACATATATACCAGCATCCTGGATAGTGCGCATACCTTGAAGCTGAATGTCTTCCTTCACAGAAACATACTTCAAACGAAGAATAAACACTGCCCAGGCTGATGATACTTATATCTCGCACGAAATCCCGCAGGGGGCACCTTCCAAGCCATTGTCTTTCACTCTGGGAAAGTTTCGCTCATCGGCGTCGGCGGGACAGGCAGAGTCTCGATAAGTATCCTCCTGGAAGAACTCATAATATGGCCTACAGGACCGGAATATCCGACAAAGCCGACGACGGAATCCATGTTGCCACGTTAGACTATAAACAGCTCATAGGCCGGGATCGTGCCCACAACGGCATTCAGATCCTACACACCGGGCTTCTTCGGGTTGTTCAAGGCGGGAACCGGCCTCCTGCCTCCAGGGGCCGTGTTGTTAAATTTAGTACTTCGGAGGCCGTGGACTTCGAGGGACTCGTCAAGGATTTAGAGTTCATCGTCTGAGGATGATACTGCGCACACCCGGGACTGACAGCCGAGGCGGGCTGAATCATGCGGAACAGCCCGCTCTGATTTCATTCGTGAGGTCGAAGAGGTGGAGGTTCGCCGCTGTGACGAAGGTATATATATAAGTCGTTGCACAAGGGGGTCTTGCGGAGCCAGTATCGATCCTGATGAGATCTTTCCGCCCAGAAACCTTCAGCAACACGCTAAACCTTCGTGCTCGGAATGTGGAAGCGGAGATGAAACGAGAAGGGATTTTAGTAGATTGCCGGAGCAAAGCCCGGAACCTCCATTTTTTGTGGGAAACAAGGAAGTGTCTCGATTATTTCATGTAAATATAGTCAGAAGCTACCGGAACACGCCTTAGGTATGACTCAAGTTTGTTTCCAACTTTTTCAACCATATCACGTGACCGTTCAACACATACAATGATACGTTGAAGAGAAGATTCAGAGAGTGAAAATAGGCATCAGAGGGGTCATTTCTGTGTTCCTGGTTGAAAACAGGGGACTAGCCACCAAGAGCACGATCAGGAGGGCCTGAGGCCAAGTAGGGACAGGCACATTGAAGGTACATACAGCATTAGCGATTAATTCAGGGGCTTCACATCTCAGAACGATTGGCGAGCGGAAATTCTTGTTCAATTTTACCATTGGAAGTACCTTGCTTGACCCTGACGCGGACGGACAGGATCAGTTGTGCCGAAATTGACGCCTTGGTATCACCCGGCCACAAAGGAGCGGAGCGGACCTACCGATCGGCCTAAAACTATCTATGAGGCGGAAACCCCCGGGATGTGCCCGGAAACAAGTAGGGGCCGGGACTGTAGGGCGGAGCGGGTGATCGCACTCGGACACGATAACGTCGGCAACCGAACGAATGAGGCTGCCTCGCTAGAAACTACATTTAGTCGTGGACAACGATCTGCCGCGCCGCGGGAGTTTGTGCCCCGCGCGGTTTAACCGTTTTGTAACCGTGATCCCTCCAGAACCGAGATCAAACTGTCCTTCCGGGCATGCGGTGGATGCCGTGCACTAACCTCCTCAGAGTCGGCCCTCTGGAGACTCGGAACTGTTCTATACTTCACCGTTTTTAGACGAATTCCCAGCTTTGCAGAATAACGGCTCTGAGCCCGGAGTCTAGATTTTTCCAGCAAAAAAAACATCGGAGCCGAAGGCATCAGCCCCGCCGCGTTCGAGCTCGGCGAAGCGTTGCGCCCCGCCATGTTCCCAATCATCTGATATACAAGCAACCCTGTACATACGATGATTATTAAGTTGGGGCACCACGCATCGACAAATTACAAAGCACTGGCAGACTTCAAGGAAACCTTCCCTCCGGCGCTGCGATTTCAACGGGACTGCGATAACAAACACGACAGACGGAATTGAGGAGAAGCGGGTAGTCCCGACCTATATATATCACATTCTCAGCGCCCCCAAGGGCTACGCCTCCCGTAGCGCCTTCAAGTTCGTGTTTTTTTTTCGTGTCGATGGTTGGCGAGGGTTGGGGTGACTAGGAAGGCAGTAATTACCATGCCCACAACCACGGTTTGTTCAGCGAGATAAGCCTTGAGAAACCTAGGCTCAGGACTAGCTATTTGTGCCTTCTCCCGCGGCTTCCGTGATATGTAGACGGAAAGATGTTCGGACAGCACCTAATCTGCCGTAGAGTTTGAGCGCCCACAGCCAACCCACAGCTATATCTCGATGTCTTCGCTCGGCGCAGGGATTTCCGAAGCGGTTGGGCTGCAGTGAGATTCACAGCATGTAAGCCCACAGATGCGCTTATAATCAACGATGAGCGCAACAGATAGCAATCAGGGAAGTTTGTGACTGGAGGATTTTCCTACGTATTCCTTGGCTGAGTCGAAGAGCAGTTTTCAGTGATTATTTGGTGTCCTGGGGCCACGTATTAGAGCTGAGCTTACTGAGCAACCAATGAGCAACGTTCCAGCATGAATTTATCGCATTATCATACATCTGAACCTTTGTCCAAAGCGGAACTTGGAGCTTGACATACAGGGAGATTTGAGGGAGACAGGGATGCGTCAACTTGTATTATAAAGACTCCGAGTCAGGACGCGTCGATCGATCAGGGGACGTCACGCGATGGCGTACCACGTGCAGTCATTGATCGCAAATGCCGCTGATGGCTCGGTAACCAGTCTCCAACGCAAAGCTTGGGCCGCGAAAAAAGTTGCAAGGGAACGAGAACTAGTGCGGAAGCCGGGTATATTGACGTTGTATTAGCACTGCAAAAATATCATCGAGGGGAAATAGATAGAGGCAGCAATAAGTGAAGATATCGATAGATCAGATATTCCCGTCGCTCTAACAAATGGAAGGTGGTGCCCCTCTAGAGCACAAGGGCGACGAGGCCGGCGAGGAGAACCGCGAGCAGCCCACCGGCAGGGCGGACGGCGAGCGCGCCGCTCGAGCCGCTCGTACCCGAGGAGCCAAGCCCCCCCGCAGCCTTGACGGCGGCGAGGAAGTCGGCCCCACAGGTAGCCACGACGCCTGAGTAGATCGCAGTCTGGCCGGACATGAGCACGCTCTGTGCGATCCCGGGGGCGTACTGGGTGCCCGCCTCGAACGAGACGTAGCTCGTGATGATGTTGCGCGTGCACGTCGTGCAGAGGTCCGCCTTCGGCAGCGAGCCGTCGAGGAAGAGGAAGAGGATGTTGTTGGTGTTGATGGTGGTCGCGTTCGGCATGTACGCCGTCACGGGCTCCGCGCGGCGGGCCACGGACTTCAGCGCAGGGGCGAGGTTCTTGGCGGAGCTGCTCGCCTTCGCCTTCATCACACACCAATTGCCGGTGTCGTCCGTGGAGCACACGGCGGACAACAGCGGCAGGAGCGAATAGAAAGTGTCATAGACCATCTTGACCTGGGCGTTGGGGCTCGACGTGAGCTCAGCGCCACACGCGGTGTAAAAGGAGGCGAGTTTGCCGGCGATGAGGCTCTGGGAACAGGTGGATGTGGTCGAAGTCTTGCAGATGCTGGTCAGGGCGGTGGTGATATCCGACTTGGTGGGAGAGGTAGCATTCCCCCCTGGACCAAAGGCAGACGAGGCCGTCATCAGGGCAGATGTGCACGCCGTG
Source organism: Mycena belliarum (assembly GCA_029282135.1). Taxonomy (NCBI): domain Eukaryota; kingdom Fungi; phylum Basidiomycota; class Agaricomycetes; order Agaricales; family Mycenaceae; genus Mycena; species Mycena belliarum. Next base: position 732,911 of record JARJCN010000018.1, read on the forward strand.
AGCTGCGTGTCAGCATTGAGGCTGTTGAGATACGTCGTGCAGGAGGAGCTGATGCCGGTGGGGATATACGGGTTGGCCGTCGAGGACGAAGAAGCCTAAGAGGACAAAGGAAGGTCAGCGAGAAAGGGGTGGAGTGGAGCGAAACATACAGCGTTAGCCACAACGGCGGTGGCGAGGAGGGCAGTGAAGGTGGTGAACATGACGGGGTTGAGGGAAAGAATGGACGACTTTTTATTGTCGGGGGAAGACGACAGCTGCGTGTTTATACAACGTGCTGGGCGGCGTTGAGGAGAGAGGTGGGAAATGAGACAACAATGACAATGTTACTGCACCGCCACCGATCTCAATCGCGAAACTATTCATGCCCGAATTGGCATTTCTAACGAAGTACAGCTTTGAAAGTATCAATCAATTCTCATGGGGGGTCGATCAAAGAAAAACTGCTGCAAGGTAAGGAAAAATACATATATGTCAAGGTAAACGCTGCACATATATGAATCTGGGTATACGTAATCCACTCCCACAGGCATATCGTTCCGTACGACGGAAAGTGAAGCTCTAGAGGTAACGATGGAGCCGCATCAAGAATTCGTCTCCGTCTCCGGCGTTCCACTTGCTCTCCCGGTTGCGAGCGCGGCGGCGTACGGGTTTCCTGCATCACATCATTCATCAGGCTCGTATGCTTGCTTGTAACAAGGGGCGACGCACGGCTTCCCCATGTCTGTGACGCTGGTGGGGGTGGTGGGCCTGCTTATCGCAAACCACAGTCAGTATTCGATGCTGCTCGGGTGGGGACGCAGGAGACATACCGGGAAGCGGTTCAGACCGCGGTGCGTAGCTGGCCGAGGGCGGCGGGCCTGCGAGGACTGCGTATTAGCTCACGACGAAGGGAGGTGTCGTTGTGACGGAAACTGCTCGTACCGGACAGCGGTGGTGTATAGGTGGCACTCGGAATTGGACCCACTGGCATCGACGGCGCGCCTACAGACATCCCGCGTCAGCACGGCAAAGATAAGATGGGGACGAGATACCCTGTGACCCCGACTGTAGCACCTCCGTGCCAGAGCCTGGTGCCGCGTCTACACGGAAAGCGTCGGTATCTCGGTGACAGCATGTCTCATAATACTCACCAGGATGCCCCGGAGGCGCGCCCGCGGGCGGGGTATAACCGACACTAGGTCCTTCTGGCATCGAAGGGACATCTACGTACGACCCACCGCATGAGCATCTGCAATTGGGTCGCGAAGAGAATGACGCGTACCACGCTGCCCTGTATGGAGCTCGTCGTACCCAGGCAGCGGAGGAATACTTCCCGAGAGTCGACCGAATGCCTCGCGACGAAACTTATCGAGGGCACTGCGCGCGCGCGACAAGGCGTCTGCTGCAGCGCTCAAGTCCGCACCTACTGCACCCGTGCGGTTCTTTGCCGACTGGAGCTCGGCCGCTAGCTATTTGGCGCGTCGTCAGCCGTCGCATGCCTACGAGTGATTTACTCACATTGAGTTTCACGGCCTCGACATTACGCTCCGAGGTCTGGATCTTATCTACATATTCGAGCAGGACATTTATAAGCTTGCGAATCCAATGGGATGGTCGAGGGATAACGCACCATGGAACATCACGTCAGTAAAGACATTATCGAAAATGACGTCCGACATGATCGAGCTGCGGGAGGGTAAGAGGCGTCTCGGGCGAAAGGCAAAGGTTGCCTACCCATGTGGGATGTTGATTTGCCCTATAGGCTGCACATTCGGGGAGGTGAGCATCGCCTGCTGAACGTAGGTCGCAGTTTGCTTCGCCATGTTCTCGGCCTGGCTCAGCGCATTGCGCTCCATCATGTCGGTCAGCCTGTATTGATGTCAGAATCACAGTGGTCGTGTCGGGGCATATACACACGTTCCACCACCCCATATGTCTGTAAAGATAGCTCAGTCTCCTAAACGACAAGAAGGAAAGAGAGGGTACCCCATGTCGAGTAGTCAAGTGCCTCCCGGATGCTCTTGTGACATGTATCCAACGCGCCACTCGCGGATTGCAGGAGGCCAAGCGCCTGTGACTCTCCATTAAGACAGCCCTGAATGTCGTCGTAGCGCCCCTGCGCGAGCTGGAGCTGTTGCTCGAGGTGGTCGTCCTCGGGGTACGCCTGCGTTGGACCATCAAAAACCTTGCTGTACAGTTCCGCAAGGTCTGCCTTGGTCATCTCATGGCGCTTGACCTTGTCTTGGATGTCCGCTCGCTGCTTGAGGGTTAGTTGAGAAGTACGAGGATGCAAATCGACAGACGCACCACGCCCTTGGCCTCACTAATCATCCCCTTGAGCATCTCGAGCTGCCGTTTCTCTTGCATTTCCTTCTCAACCGCCTCGACATACTCCCTCTCCTCTTTACTCGCCTTCGCCTCAAACTTCTCTCTTCGTCCAGTAAACTTGGCCGTTAGTCGACGCGCGGTCGAGTCGCGTAGCGCCTCGTATTCCTTGCGCTCCTTCTTCGTCGTGGCTGCGAGTGTACGGATTGCAGCCGTCACGCGTTGCGCCTCGACCTGCAGACCATCGATGTATTTATCCTGCTGGACGAGGGCAGGCGGAGCCCAGTCGAGCTCCGTAACCGCTTCGAGGAGTTGCGCATGGTACGGCGCGTGTTGACGGATTGCTTCAGGAGCGTCCATGGTAGTTGAACAATAAGATCGGTGTGAAGAAGCAAAAGTATTTATCGTCCCTGATTGCTGTAAGCCTGTGGCGCTCAATTACACAGCCTTTCGCCAGGATTTTCATGCCGGGTGCATCCAAGTTCCAACGGCAAAGCGATGCGGAACCCATGGGGTGTTGTCTGTACGGCATTGGGAAGGATTCTACTGCTGTAGATAACGGACATGTGCACGAGGAGTGAAACAATGGCAAACAAACAGCCACTTCTGCACGGATTAGGAAGGTTCAACTTTTCAAGGGAAGGTCCAGGTCTTCCCGACATCGGGATTTTGCTGAAAGTGCGTTTCAATTGATTCTGGGCTGCGTTAGTTACAACGTCGCCGACATGGGGGACCTCGGATGGACTCCAGTTTGAAATGTGTGCATGGAGGAAGTGACACAAAAACCGAAATCGAAAGACACTTCGATTCTCTTGACCAAGTGAAGTCCCGGGGCCCGAAAGGTGTAGGAAGAACCGGTCACACTGCGGGATGCTTTTATATGCTCCAGAAAGCCGCATCGGTAACGCGTGTCAATGACTACTACTACATAAAACTACTTCAAACAAGAAACTGACGTCGCCGCGAGCGGAACGACGTATGCATTGCCTGCGATACTAATGATTCTGGAGTCTGGTAACAAGGAAGGGTGACTCATGGCCGCCAACCACGAGGTCGGCCGTCATGCGCCGTCTGGAAAACATCTGGGTAAGCCCGGCGACGGCGGCGGGAGGGCACGCACCGAGTTCGGCCGTCTTGAAGTCGTACACAGGGGGCCCCTCAGCCGGGGAATCTGTATTCCGAGTCGGGGCCGGGTTCTCGAACACACTGCGGCGATACGAATCTAGCATCGCCGCCACAGCGTCCGCAGCGACACCCCAAGTCTGCAGTGATGTTAGTTGTACGCGTCTTTGCCGCCTCAAGCTGGGCCGTTAGCTGCACGCCTCAACATCAGTCTTTTGCCCAGGTAGAATTATTGCTTTGCGACATGGGTACTTTGAGCTGCACCTGGGCAGAGTTCCTAATTTTATCTGTTCAGTATGGTCTTTGGTTGCCGCGTTTCTCCACTGCAAGGAGGACATGCACCGTGGAGCGCGGACGCCGAAACGACATTGCTGAAGACAATGTCGGACAGAGTCGGACTCCGCCGCACCATGAGCATCGGCACGATGGGCAGTAGACCGGAGTGACTCACCCATGCGCGATGTTGGTTTTGCCGATGGGCTTCACATGGGGGGAGGCGAGCACGGCCTGCTGAACGTTCGTGGCAGTCTGAAATGCGTGTTCCTCCGCGGCACTCAACATGGCGTGTTTCATCATCTTTGTCATGCTGCACAGAGAGTCCGTCACCTCGATAGAGTCGTAGCAGTAGAGACGTACTGCTCGCTGCTGACCGTGTCTTGAAGTACAGATCAGGAGGGGTACGCAGAGATATTAAAAAACAGGTTACGTCGTGGGTAGTTGAGTGCTTCGGACAGCTTCGCGCTGCACAATCGCAAAGTCATATCTGCAGACTGCAAGAAGAGGAGGGCTTGCGACTTGCGAAAAATTGTTGTGTGAATGTCAGCGTGTCGGCTTTGCGCAAGGTCGACCTGGTACTCTAGCTGGTCGTCCTCTGGGTAAGCTTCCGGCCGCCATTAGCCTGAGTGCCTTGATATACCGCACTGGCGGCGTTCCGGGAGTAGGTCTGTCGAAAATCAGGCTATACAGCTGCGCAAGTTCTTGCTTCTTAAGCCCACACACTTCGTCTTTGCTCTCTAGCTCGAGGCACTGCACGTACTATAAGCGCATGCGTCGTATGTAGACAACGTTATTCACTCACTATGGTTTTTGCCTCCGCAATCATGGTATCCAGCTCCTCGTCGGTTCTCCTGGTTCTCGTCTACCAGCTTCTCCAAGTACTCTCTGTGCAAAGATGATCAGTCATCCCCCAGCCGGCATCGGATAATCGCCATACCCCTCGGCCTCGTCCACCTCTGCCTCGTACTTGTCCAATCTGCCAGTAAGCCGGGAGGATAGCCGTTGCGTGGCCGATTCCTTCTGGCCGATATATCGCAGTCTGACTCGGAGGCGTCTTGTCTCCGCCCCGAGTCTCTTGAGCGTTCTCTTGCTTATCTTTCCGATAGTCTGAAGCCCTGTGATGTATTGTTCTTGCTGGATTAGTTCCCCCGCAACATATGCCGTCTCTGCTATTCCCTCTGCTATTCCCGCAACCAGCCACGCGTGGTTGGGCGCGTGCTGGCGGACGGCATCCGCAGCATTCGACCAACCTTGGAAGGGCCCTCGTACGCTTTTAAATTAGAGTTAGTGACCTCCGTCATTGACCCGATGTTCAATGGTTTCTGCCGCAAAGCGCGCTACCAGCTGTCATGGGCGTAAGATACACGCCATACGCGCCGGTGCTCCAATATAAAGAGCTGTTCGACTCGCGACGCCGCACAGCCTGCATCCTACTGTTACTACAGATCAAACGGTCTGAGAACGCCCGAGGAAGCAGGGGCATATAGGGTGCGCACTGAGCAGTGAGAACTGGAACTAGAGCAAGACTTTGAAGGAAGAGAAGAATAAGTTCGTTGACAAAGCTTGTCAAAACAAACTTCAGTTAAAACTTAAGACTAAGGAAGTTACGAGATACAAGGATTATAAGGGAGATCAGGGAAGGTCATTGTACTACCGGGCCTCGTCTCTGAACAGCGTGGTTGTATACAAAATGCGTTCGGGGGTCGCGTCATCCAGGGGTATGCTCAGAAGTTTCCGCTTTCGCCGGGTCAACTCAAGCCAGCCCAATCTCGCCGAGAATGGCGCCCTCGCCGTCATTCTCCCCTTCCTGGCTCTCATCACTGTCGTCGCTCTCCTCTTCTTCCTCCTCCTCCTCCTCCCAGTCGCCCTCGGACTGCACCGCCGGAAGCAACTTCCCCACTTGATCCCATAACGCCTGCGTCTCATCTCGGTCGTGCTCTATGAGGATCGTTCGCAGCGCCGGGAATAACGCAGAGATGAAACCCGCGACAGGCGCCGCCGAGGAGATAGGTGATGCGCCGACGCCAAGCTGTACCATGAGGGATTGAGTCTGCTGTGGGGGCGCTGATTCTGATGGCACGACGATAGCGGTGAAGGTAAGCACCAGACTCTCGAGTTCGGGACAGTGCTGTGCAAAAGCGCGGAGGGCATCGAGGGTTGCGTGGGGAGCATAATGTGCCATGGCCGTGTCGGCTTTGAGCGCGAGGAGTCGGAGCCGTGGCCAGGCGCGGGCAAGCATCCAGGCCGTCTCGTCGTCGAGGTCGAAGCCCGTTGGTGATTGGAGGTTCACCATGACGAGCTCGGTGAAGCAACACAGGGAACGGAGCGCAGCACGCGGCACAAGGTAAGATGCAGGGTCCACACCGACATGGAGCCACCCGTGATACCAGCTTGCATTCTGGACGTTCAGGGCTTGGAGGGCGGCAGGTGCGCAGCTTGTGGACAGAGCAGCGTAGAGCTTCGTCGCGTGTATTGACACGGCGGGAGACGTAACATCTATGAAAAGCATCGCCAACCGGCAATTGTGAAGCCCGTCGAGGTAGGTGGATGCCAGCGCAATAGATGTGTCCCGAAAGTGTAGCGTCGTAAGAGCTGGGAAGGGGAGCTGGGGCATGGTAGTAGGGCGCTTAAATTCACCAATATTGAGTGTCCGCAGAGTTTGGAGTTGTCCGAGATGCTCAAAAGCAGCTTGATCGACAACGTCGACGTCAAGGGCTACTATTTGCGTTAATCTGCGAACGAACAAAGACACATATTGCACTCGGAGGTCGTCGGCATCGAGGAGAAGCTGGGGATCCGCTGCATGTTCGTCATCAACACACAAATGTCTCAGTGTAGCGAGGGTGAGCGCCGGGTACCGGAGGCTCAATGCAGGCAGGAGTGAGAAGGCGGGAATTGTGTCCGGAAAATGGATATTAACGCCCTTAATCTTGGGACCAAGGAAGAGACGGAGATAAGGAAACAGGGTGTACGTCGGGGCCCACCCGATAGTCTCGAGGTTGGGGAAGAGGTGTTGTCGCGGAACACAAAGGCCAAGTGTCTCGAGTACTGGAGCAGACAGAATGTCCTGTGCTGGGGGGATTTCTACCAAGACGAAGTGCTTGATATAATCAGCGTATATTAAAGGTCGCTCCCAGTCCGATGGACTTATAGGTCGAAGCAGAGTCTTTAACAATAATGCAGCATTAGCTTCATACTAGTGAAGGAATTTCACATGTACTCACAAGCGCGTTGTCCTCAGTTTCCTCCCACAAATCCGCCGGCATAGACTTGAAGAAGTTTGTGAGAGTATACTGCTTTCTCCACATGAGACTGAGGGCGTGATTGGAGAAGAACTTGCACGTCCTGCCGAACGCGTTTATGTCTGGAAATCGGGTAGCCTGTTCAGACTCTGGTTGAAGCAAATGGCTAAATATCATCTCCACGAGCTCCAAGATCCGGAAGACATTGTGCATCGGTCACGGCGACCGCAGGGGAAGATGGAAACCAAATAAAAGCAGTGGCTCAGGAAGGGAGGCATACGCAGGAGCACGTCTCGAAAAGGCAATTCGGACCTGACCAAAACTTGCGTGAGCCAAGCAAGCGCTTAGCGTTCATGCACATGGCCGACCCAATAGCGACCCCCACACCCGTCCCCGAAGATGAAGAGTACTACTCGTCGTGGTCTCTGTTCCTTGTCTGCCTGTTGTTGATTCTCTCGCTGTGGACAAGCTACTACCTCCAGATTAAACGAATACGCGCAGTACATGAGACGGGTGTCTCAATTTTTGCCGGGATGGCGGTGGGACTTATTGTCAGGCTGGCGCCGGGGACCATGATTAGAGAGATGCTGGTAAGTCGGACCTGCTGGGCAGTGGCGGATGCGGGACGCGTACACAGCGTGCTGACATTGCTGCGGGAAGCCCTTGCTTTCTTAATAGGATGCTAACGGGCCTTTAGACCTTCAAACACACATTATTCTTCAACCTATTGCTTCCTCCAATAATCCTCAACTCGGGGTACGAGCTTAAGCAGGTGTGTTTGCCTTGCTCGCTTCCGCGCTTTTCTAATACTGTGCAGGAAAACTTCTTCAGGAATTTTGGCTCCATTCTGACTTTCGCCTTTCTTGGGACGTTCATATCTGCTGTCGGAGTAGGGTGCGTGATACAGCCACACGCATAAGCACACGCTGATCACTTGCAGACAGAATTCTCGTGTATGTATACTCGTTCCTTGGTCTCGAATCTCTCGACCTCGGGCTGGTCGAATGCCTCAAGTTTGGCTCCGCTCTGTCTGCCACGGATCCAGTCACCATCCTAGCCATCTTCAATCAGTACAAAGTGGACCCTAAATTGTACACCGTCATATTTGGGGAGAGCCTGCTCAACGATGCTGTCAGTATCGTCATGTACGAGTATGTATCCTCGTCCCCTATCTCCTGCCCTCCGTCTGACTTGGTCCAGGACGTTGACGCAATTCCATGGCACAGAGGAGATCTTCATTAGTTCCATTTTCAAGGGAATCGGGATTTTCCTGCTATCGTTTAGCGTATCGATGGCGCTTGGTGTATCGTTTGGCCTTGGGATGTCGCTTCTTCTCAAGCACTCTTCTCTGAACCTATACCCCTCCATCGAGTCGTGCCTTGTCGCCCTGTGTGCATACACATGCTACTTCTTCTCGAACGGCCTGTCCATGTCAGGTATCGTCTCCCTCCTCTTCTGCGGCATCACCCTCAAGCATTACGCCTACCACACGATGTCGCGGCGAACCCAACGTACAACCAAGTACATCTTCTCTACCCTCGCGCAGCTCTCGGAGAATTTCATCTTCATCTACCTCGGCATGTCGCTCTTCACTTCCGCGCCCACCTCTGAGAAGGTCACCAGCTACGTCAAGCCCATCTTCATCACAATTACCACTGTCGCTGTCATCTTCACGCGCTACGCAGCCGTGTTCCCTCTGTCGGAGGCGATCAACCTCTTCCACAAGCATGTCCGCGGCCAGCGCCAGGAGGAGCTTCCGCACTCGTATCAAATGATGCTCTTCTGGGCGGGCTTGCGCGGCGCGGTAGGTGTCGCCCTCGCCGCGGGCTTTACGGGCGAGAACGCACAGACGCTCCGCACGACGGTCCTTGTCGTCGTTGTACTCACGGTACTTCTCTTCGGCGGGACAACCGCGCGCATGCTCGAGGTCCTGGGTATCCGCACAGGCGTCGAGGATGAGGCGGCGAGCAGCAGCGACGAGGAGGACGCGGCTGTGCGGGGAGCTCCTATATATTTCGGCGGCCGGAGAGGGAACACACCTGCCAACAACGGACGTTGGGGCCGCTACGTCGATGACGAGCCAAGCTATCTGCAGTCAACCCAAAATAATTCGCGTGGTGTGGCACGCATCGGGAACCATTACAACTACAACCACCAGCAGCAGGCGCAGGCGCATGCCAGCGCCTCCACCGCAGTCGTACCACCGTTCTCGCCGATCACTAGCCATGGAATGTTCTCATCCTCGTCGTCTGAGTCGCTCGACTCGGACGCGGAGGTTCTCCCCCTCGCTCCTACGGCTCTGAACGCCTCGCAGGAACCCGGCTCGCCCAGCGGCCACCCGCCACGTGCGAACCCGGATGCTGCGAGCGTGGGCGAGGACGGCAAGTGGTTCCAGGCGCTCGACGAGCGGTACTTGCTCCCGCTGTTCTCGAACGCGACTGCGAGCCGCACGTTCCATGCACGACGTGCGCGTCGCTCGGCCTCAGGGCCCGGCGCAAGCGCCATGGCGTCGCCCATGGAGAGCGACGACGAGGGCCCTGATGCGGGGGACGTGGACGAAGGGCAGGAGGTCGAGCTTGGCGTACCTCGACCCGCGAATGGCAATCCGACGCAGAACCGTGTCGTGGAGGAGAGCCGGATCGCGCGCGGGCTCCGGAGCCCGATGCTGCGGTCGAACAGCAGTGGGGAACGGCCTCAGCCTGACATGACATGAACACAGCGTATACTTCGCCTGCGTACCTCTTACTGTTCTTACTATTAGTAACCCATAGATAGATGAGTATATATGTTGTCTGTGATGCTCCGGTTATGCTGAAGAAGACCGTACTATCTATATACTCATCGGATACAACGAACTCAAGAGCGTCATTAAAAGAGTCCAGTACAGGTTCATTTGCTCTCTTAGATTGAGTTTTAGCTAGGAGTCTTGGAATAACAGAGTCAGCGTACTTGTGTGCGCTCCGTCCAGTCCTTTGGGCGATGATTCTACATGTCGCCAGCTTCATTTAGCCACGAACAAAGACAATGAAATACTGACACTCGCCGCACTACTAGTAGTGGTCTGCACTGCCCAGCGATGGCCTCATATATGTTAGTGGCGGCTCCCCCGTTCGCTGACTCGAATCACCGGATCTTTCTGGCCACGACGTTCTTGTCCGAGTCCGCTTCAGTTTCGATGTTTCGTAGAGGTCGCCAATAACACAAACTGACTGGTTGACATCTCATACAGAGCCACCTTCCTCTCCTTGTTACACGTGAACACTCCCTGCAGCTTCATTTTCATGTCAAGCGCGGGAGCCCAGGGACGACCTTTGACAGTCTCTGTGTATCTGAAGCACTGTCTCAGCAGCCCTGGGCTTTCTGCTGCGGTAGTGCGCACGAATGCATCCTCAGGTTCCCGGTGACAACGACGGTATCGTGCGCAAGCGCCTCGAAGTCCTACGCCAGTGACGAAAGCAAGATATGCGGCTTGAGGCCCTCGCTGTTTCCGAGAACGGTGAAAACGGCCGAGAGTGGCTTCTGGACCGTCACGCTGAACTCGGAAGCGAAGTTGAGCTGGAGGGATACGAGTCCTCAGCCATCGATGTTGACGGATGATCCATAGGGTAGAGAGAGGGGTCCAGTTTGCGTCCGAGTCGCTGCAAATCAGTGATGAGGGCCGCGCGAGCGAGAGCGAGAAGGTAAACTTTGCAATACTGATGAGGGCCAGTAGCACGATGAATGATAGGGGGTAGATAAGTCTAACAGGGCACGAAACCAGAAAGGCCACCTTGCGAATCGGGACGCGAGATGGTATGAGCGCGAGGAACGAGGAACGAGTGGGCGGAAGCGACTAGCAAGGGTAACATGATAATCGCCTTGAGCCAACCAACGTCAGCACCATGGAGTGGAGCAATGGAATTAAATGACAGCTATACGATATAATGAATGCATCTATGCACGCTTGGCTTTCGCCTTTTTGACGCCCTTGCTCGGTTTGCTCGTTTTAGGAGCCGGGGCCTCGGGAGCCTTGAAGAGACCGGAGGCCTTCACGCCCGGGTGTGCCTGTGCCTTTTGCGCGAGGACCTCGAGCGTGCGCGCCTGTGCTGTCGGGGCCGGCGCCTGGGGAGGGACGGGGACCGTCGGCACCTTGAAGGGGGGCATCGGCGCCTTGATTGGCGCGGAGTACCCGCGCGGGATGTATGGCTGCACGCGGTCCGTCCCAAGGATCGCCGACTGCTGCGGCGTTTTCTGGCCGCCTCGACCCGGTAGTCGTGGCCGTATGTACTCTCGGTAGGTATCCATTACCGTCGGCATCTCCCCCCCAGGCATTGGCGTCCAGGGCGGGATACCGAACGCTGAGCGAACGGCGGGAACGCGGAGGATGCCGGTTTGCAAGACAGCCGACGCGCTCGTTACGAGCAGCGAGAGGAGAAGACCCTACACGCCGGTTTAGATGACGGATTCACCGAAGACGGAGAGCATACGGAGGAGAAGGTATTCAGCCACGGGATGGTGAGAATGGTCAGCAAGCGGAAGCCGTTCATGGCGTGGCCAACACCTGGGCGCGATGGGTCCATGTCCCTGCGGCCCATCTGCATTCCACAGATCAGTATGAGTCCCAGGTCGCGTCAAGCACTGATGCGCACCGATATCATCAAGTTTCCGGACGCGGCGACAAGGATGGGGAGAATGTAATATGGCCCCGGCTGGGTCAGATCCGGGAGCCATGCGAAGCCGCTCTGCGTGAGCTGCAGCACGGGAAGATCACACATCTTCCTTATGCCGATGAACATGCCCAGCGATATCGGCAGCTGTATCATCGGAGCCATGAGCTGTTTCATGCTCACACCTGCCTCGTTCCTCAGTTTCGTCGCGGTGAGTGTGGCTTGCTGCATGGCCACCGTGTCACCCGCTAGACGCGACGCCTGCATCTGGGCCTGAGCTGCGGCCATCCGCTGCGAGTATGGCCGCAGGCGCTGGGAGGCGCGTGTTCCGACGACGGCAAAGGGGAAGATGACCGCGCGCCAGAGAAGTGTGGCCGCAATAAAAGTGTAGAACCACGGAAGCCCAGTGAATACGTGCACGAGCTCGAAGGAGTATTGGACGAGGCCCGCGGGCGTCCAATGGCACAGACCGAGCGCTTGGAGGTCCCCATGCTGCAGCGGCGGGATGTGGGCGACCGCGTCGGCGATGACCTCGGGGTTCAAGAGATCGGGCTCTGATGGGACATCGAGATCTAGCGGGGGTGGGGGTGGAAGCGGGAGGCTCGTCGATCCTGGAGCGGCGACGCTGGAGTTCCAGCGCATCCTCCATTGTGGGTTCCGCCATCGTGCGTCAGCTTGCGGTCTCTGGCGAAGGCTCAGCGAGCTTCAAGTGATCCAGCTTTCTTTTCACCTGATGCTGGAGAGTAACAAGAGTTGACAGTAGCCGGTGGCGCGCTATTGGGAATGCCAGTACTGGGCTACATAGAGAAATCAGATTTTCAGGTGGACGGGTGATAGGTGTGTTATGCGCCTTCGAGCCGTTACAAGCCTTAACGACCCACTTCGGAAGGCATCGGACAAAAGCATGGTGCTCTAGAAACGGTAGCCTCCGCGACACAACCCAGGTTTACTGATATTTTATCAACTTTCATTTTTTCGGCATCTTTTTCAGCCCACCTTGACCTGGTAGCAGCACCTGGGTTGAGTTCTCTTGGTATTTCTATTCCGGGTGAAGGCCCACCTGCGCCTCGGGCACGGACACGGAGGAAGAAGCAAGGGAGACGTTAAAAACTTGGTTAAAACTAAGGGGGGGGAGAAGTATGTTTGCCCGTAATTGCCATCGCCATTATTTTTGAAAGCGCTCTTCCAAGCTCTCTCCAATTTCTTCTTGCTTAGTGCCCCAGGTTTAGGTCCGGAGCGTAACGCTTTGACTCTCCCAGTCTGATCTTTCTCTCTAGTTTAACTTTCTGAAGGTTTTCCTTCAGCATAACGTCTGCTGCGGCACTGGTGTCCTCGTTTGGTCCCCGTCAAACAATCGACACGCTACGATTCGACATAGGGACGAAATAATGAGCCACAGATATCGGTAACCACTATCTGTATGCTCCGGATAGTCTTTAATGCTTCCACAGCGGCCACCGTGCCGATTCGTTCCAGGCTGCAGACCTCACAGAGCTCGTCGAATTGCGGGCCCGACAACGTACATTCCATGGTGCATATAGCCGCACGGCTCTGAGCAACCTTGGATACTCTCTTACAATTCTACGCTTGTTCGATCCTCGCTTCTACCGCAGTCCGTCTCCCCCCTGATGTTTGGAGCCTAACATTGAGCGCACATTTTACTAGTCGGTCTGCTTTTCGCTGTCCTCGGCGCGGCGCTCTACATTCTGGCCTTCCTTCGCTCACGTCACTCTCGGCACGACTTTGCTGACTATGACAAGGCAGAGTCCACAGAAGCAGACCCGACGCAGCGCCCGAATCGTATCGTAATCCGTACGAAAGGGCAAGAGAACACGCGTGTCTTCGGTCGTCCATTCATTACGGCTGGCTGGATTGTCGTTGGTGTGACAGCCCTCGTCGCCGGGGTGGAGATCGGCCTGCTCGTCCTGGTGTTGAAGATATAATCAACGCTGTCCGGCATATCCCAAGATGTATCACTAGCAAATCACCACTCAGCTTCCTGAATCCTTTATCCAAGCAACTTACTCCGTGGCCTCTACATACTCGTTGAAGTTTCTCAGGGAAAAAAACGGGAACGTTAAGCAGCATGTACATCGTTCTATCTCAACATCCTTCTTCCCTTCAAACTCAGCTTCAACGACAAGCATAGCGTGCGTAAAGCCCAATCAGCTCGTCATCCACCGCATAATCCACCAAAGCTCCTGCGGCATCTCGTGCATGGTCCAGCTGCAAAGCTGGCATGCCATTGCCCTTGACATATTCCTCGAAGAATGGCAAGAGCTTGTTCGCATGGTGGTCCGCATGCATCCGCACCTGTTCCAACCACTGTGCAGCGGAGACGATGGGAATGTCATAAATCCGGGAAAGCGTGCGCGCAACCTGCGACCACGGTGTTGGGATGGCGTTCTCCAGGTTGTAGAACATCAAGCGGCGGTGTCGAGCACTAAGGATCTCCTTGTACACCACTTGTGCAGCGACGTTGACCGGAAGCCAGCGAACCGCCTTGAAGTCCCGGTCAGCATAAGAAGAGCAGCGGATCACAACGCACTGGGAGGCCGTCGGGCACGAGCCCAAAGTCGACGCACGACTTGATCAGAATCGGGACGTGCTCTGTTGGGGACCATGCGCCCGTTCCCTCTGCCCCTGCAAGCTGACCGCTGCGTATAATTGTGGCTTCCAATATCGGGCAACTACCCACCGCGCACTCGATTATCTTCTCGGCCACATACTTCGAGTGTGCGTATCCCTGGTCTAAACATGTCGCCGGTGTGTCCAGCGAAGCCTCTGGTGCTGGGCCTGACCATCCGGCTACAACGGCCACAGAGGAAAGGAACGTTAGGTGCGGTGGAGTGGGCAGCGGGGAAGCGAGCGCAAGATCAACGAGGTTCCGGACGCCTTGCATGTGCGTCTTAAAGGAGGGAAGGATTAGATTGAAGTTAAGTAACCACGCGCAATGAACGACCCGCGTCAATTCCGCCCGCATCTAGACGTCAATCTTCAGGTATGAGATTGCTTGAGAACAATTAACAACGCACACCGTCATAAATCTCACGTCGCAAACCCAGATATTCTTGAGCCAACGCGACTTCGAGATGCACCACGCGGCCCTCGCGCACACCCTGCGTGAGAAGATCGTAGTCGAGTCCCCTGCTTTGGAACGCTCTCTGGTGCCGCTCTTCGACAGTCTGGCTTTCGGTCTTCCGATTAAGCAGGTAGATCTTGCGAACGTCCGACTTGCTCAGGAGCAACGAGACGAAGAACGAGCCCAAGGATCCCGTCGTTCCAGTGACCGCATAAACCTCCCCGTCCAGCTTTGGCGCTTCAAGCGTTGGCTGATGGGCTGGAAACTCGGCAGTATATCTCTCGATTGCGTCATTTATGGCGGCGGCGACGTCCAACGCGCTTTGGTCGTCAACCGATAGTTCTGCCGACGAAAGGGCTCGCTGCAAGTACTGAGCCAGGCCGCGTTGCGTAGGCAAAGCGTACACAATATTGCGAGGCACCGAAGCTGTCTTTGAAGACCTTTTCAGCGCAGCCATGAGCGAGGCTCGGATCCGCATGGCCAGAAGCGAATCCAATCCTGCATCGAAGAGGTCTTCGTCCAGCGGAATATCTCTCTGGAGGACTTTGCACACGACGGCTTGGACATACGATGTCGTGGACTCCATGTTGTGCGATGTCGGTCCTAGGCTCGGCAGGGGAACTTCTTCGTACCCGTCTTCCTCGATGCGCTTGTAGGCGGCCTCGATCTGGTCCATGTAAAAATTCAGGGTCACCTTCCGGTTAATGGACTGCTTGTCGGTCAGCACGAAAGGCTTTTCCGGGACCGCGACAAGCACGAGGGGTCGGATGAGCCGGGAGTGCTGGGGGACCACGGCGTTGACGTTCTCTGTAATATGAGGCCAGACCGTGTCCAGGTAATCATCGACGGCGTCAGGAGCATAGGAGGCAAGCGGCGTAGATGGCCAGACGATGACGCCGTTCATAAAGCGACCTACTCCGAATATCACGGCAGCACTGACGAGAGGAGAACCGCACAGTAAAGTTTCTGTCGCACAATCAGCGACTGAAAAATCATCATAGACCACACATACCGAGCTGCTTATTGTCTGTCTTTTCGCCGTTGCTCAACACCGTAACATCGCCCATTCTGCCGGCTGGTTTCCACAGATGATATTTCTTCGGGTCTGGATGTTGCTGCCACAAATCGCCCGTGGCAAACCCCTCTGGATCTGTATGGTTCATCACGCAAGGCGTGATCTCGTTGGGCTGGGAGAGGTAATTTGATTATGCAACTATAAGGGGAGGCCTGTTCACGGCGTACCAGCACAATCATTTCTCGCTCATTTCCGCCGCTGCCAACCGGCTTGAAGAAATATCCGTACATGGCATTCAACTCCACGTATTGCCAGTCTGCGGGCTCCTTGCTAAGGACAAAATTAGCTAATGGGCCTGTTTCAGACCTGTGGAAAATCATTTTCAGTCTGACTATCGGACGGATTTTATGATTTCCAGCGCACATTCCTACAAGATTCTGCAATCCTACACCATTGGAGCGGAGGAAATCTCCGACGTCCTGACGGAGGGGTGCACCACCCGTCAAAACAATTGCCGCGCGTTTGAGGATCTGCTGGTTCGTTTGTACGATGCGGAATGCCGGGCAAGATGGGCGCACCTCAAGGCTCTTCTCCCTACGCTCTCCATTGACCATGTCTTCAAGTATACTAGGCGGTAGTAACATCTCCACCCGTTGATCGCGATGAAGAGCCAGGTGTTGTAAAACCACTGCCGACGTGGGAGGTTGGCGCAGATTGATGAAGTGGACACGAGCAGCCAACCCGGCGGAATACACGTAGGTAAGAAGAAAGCCTATGGACTAGCGGAGTGGAGTTAGTATTGGAGAAAGTACGGTTCGACGAGTCGTACGTGGAACAAAGGCATGATCGTGTACCAGGTGCATCCGATAGACTGGGAGCGCTGTCGACGCATTACTGACGAGATGTTCAAAATCCATTGATGAGTCCAAGGAACAATCTTTGGGTGACCTTAACCAGACACCGATCAACCGAACGGCAAATGCGGGATGGGACATGGTCTCACCAGTGGAGCCTGATGTATGCAGAAAGGCCAGAAGGCCCGTGCGAGCCTCCATTGCCAAAGTATCTGTGTCGGCAGTTTTATAGTCGGCCCATAGATTCGGGGACGGATCTAATAGGTCCGCATCATCTCGCCGGGGGCTGTCTTCAACCTTCACAATAAGGAAAGATGGTCCCTTGAGATTGTTCGCAAAGGAAAAAAGTTCGGAGTCAACGATGAGGCATGTAGATTGAGCGGACTGCATGAGATGGATGGTGCCACTCGCGGAGTTACGGGGCGAAAGGACGAGGGGCTGAAAAGCGGGTCAGGAATTTGTTGAGCCCTAGTCCGAGTTGGACACACCGTCCATCTAAGCATTATTGCCGCCGTAAGTGTCACGAAGTAGTTGTATCCGCTTCGCAAGAGAAGCCCCACAACAAATATCTCTTCTCCTAGGCTCCGCGCTGGGTGCCCAGAGGCAGCAACAAGCTCGTCAGCACGTTGGCGAATGTCGACGAGGGCCTGCCGCCAGTTAATCTGAGAAAGAACAGGCTGAACTCCTGTCTGGCCATCGTCAATGATGAACCCGAGTTTCCTCGCGGGGTCCGCCCGCGCCAGGCGTAACAGATTATCGGGGAGGGGAAGGAGCGTGTCGAGCTCGGGGATGGAGGTGCGGGGCATGGCAGCGATACGCCCAAGACGGTATTGGCTGGTTTAAGAGCATATCCCTGGGAGTCTCCCATACTCCTCCGAGGCCCCGGAGACGCTTCAAGCTTCAAGTATGGCCCGGGGGGAAGGAAACATCATGAATTGAGTCCGCATGCCTTCTATGATCTAAAGGAACGAATTCCTGATCTTTTGCTTTGAATTTCCGCGTGGTTCAACATGAATTCATGATGCCGGTGAGATTTATCACGAACCAAGATCCCGAAGTATATGGGAGGAGAGAGGTGAATGCAGACCGTGCTGGCACTCAGTGATTGATCAATTACCGGCAAGGGCCGGCATCTTTCATGCACCGCCACCTGGATACTGCCTCAATCATGTCACTGACTCACTCCAATTTCAATGGCCAACGAGCTCTTTCACAAGTCTTTGACTACATCGCTCGTACGCCGGATATCAGAATTGCTCCCCAGGTGGACTCCAGCCTGGATGGTGACCGGACCTACCGAGTTTTACCTTGTTCGACTTTTTTGCAGTGTCTGACTGTAAGTAACTCGAGTCGGATACTCTGAGTCGACTCCCACTTGGACTGTGTTCTCTCCCCCCCCCCCCCGCAACAAAGTCCCGCGTTTGTGCCGTGGGACGGCATCATCATTCCAGAAACGATCCGCCTGCCGCCCCATAAATACTTCAGTCTCTAGCTTGGACCCACAGCTACCCACTTTCAAGCCATGGCGTCCCCACTGCTTGAGCTTTCCAGGCTTATTTCTTCCTCAGTGGCCGCAATTGATGCGCGATGCAAGGCACTATCTGGAACATATCCTGACCTCAATAATCCCTACAATGCGACCCACAACTATAATGAGCGAGGTACGAGCTGGTAACATTATAGCGTCTGTCATAGAGTGTGATGCGACCTGCATCGAGGCCGTGCGTCCGCGTTCTCGAGGCCGTGCGGGTTCGGTAGAGCGCGGCTCGTGCGTTAGCACCGCGCGATATCTTCTACTTGGAGGGGAACACTCTCTCGGCAGGGCTAGCCGTGAGAGAACGGAGGCGCTCGTCGTACGCATACGACCGCGCTCCAGTGGGTAGGGAGCGCTCGTCGATCTTGGACGACCGCGCTCCTCAGGGGTAGGGAGCGCCCGTCGGCGTTGGGCGACCGCGCTCCTCAGGGGTAAGGAGCGCTCGTCGTTGTTCTACGACCGCGCTCCTGCTTCCGTTGTAACTCTTCGGCACCCAGCTGGAGAGGGCAGAGAGGCAGTTATACGCTTGCCTAGGCATCTGGTGGGGGCCGGAAGGGACTAGTCTCGCTGAGCCTCGGTCAACTCATATAGAGATGATCATGAAGGCAGGTGCAAGAAATAGTATGGTATTGTTTGTACAATACCGTCACATGAGAGTAAGTAATTAGTAAGTAAAGAATATCTTGGATAAGATAAGATAAGATAAGATAAGATAAGTGATTACAAGGTCCTCGGGCCTGTTGTCTGAATACACCCCGTCACAGTGCCCCCCCAGGCCGGAGCATCTTGAATCACTCCGGTGGTTGTCGGCGCTGCCGCTTCTTGTCTGGATGCACGTTCTTTTTCCCCGCTCGTCGTCCGTGTTTGGGCCTTTCCTCCCGTATTTCCCCTTCCTCCGCTTGTCGTATACGCTCCTCCAATGGTACGCCAATCCGCCGTACTAAGTCTCCCGCTTCCCGCGAAGGGTAAGTCATCCTGGCCCCGTTAGAGGGCCCGGGGATCGAGAGGCGTTGGCCGAGACTTAGCTTAGGCTGGGCAATAGCGTCTGGTAGTGGAGTTAAAGGGCGTGGAGGGTGATACAAGCGGCCGTATAAGCTGGTCACGGCGCGGGTATCATCCGCTGGGGAGGGAGTAGGGCTCGGGGATAGTGGAGGACGTCGGTCGTGCACTGGGGACTGGTCCCTGCGCTCTTGTCTGCGGGGCGAAGTTCGGCGAGGAGGCGGAGTTCTTCGCCTCCCGTAGCGCTCGCCTGAACTCGAGGAACGTCGTTCGGACCTAGAACAGAACCGTCGTGGTGAAAAGGAAGGGCTCCTTCGTCGTCGTGGGGAATATCGCCTTCGTGCTGGCGAGCGGGACCTCTGATAGCGACGTCCAGGAGAGCGAGCGGAGTGGACCTGCCGCGGAGCGAATCCTCGATCCCAAGATCGAGGACGGGAACGCGACCTAGAGTAGCTTCTTGGTCCGAATCCTCGGCGCGGAATTTCACGCGTCCTTGGCCGCGATCGTGACTTCGACCAAGACGGGCTTCGTCGCGGACGGCTGTATCCTCGACCTCGTGATCGGTCTCGACTCGGACTTGAGTACTTCCGCGCCTTAGGCGACGGCGAAGTGTTCCTACGCCTTTTCCCGAGCAGAGGAGCGACCGTCTCGTACGGCGACCAGTGTTTGTACTCCTCGGCTGGCGTAGAGGCAGCTGCACGGGTTTCGGCGGCCAAGTCCGGCCTCCATACTTCGGCAGAGTAGAGTTGCGCCTCTGCGAACGTCCCTTCCTCCTCAAAGGTGATGTCCAGATCAGCGCCATTGCGAGCGTTTCGGCGCATAAAGGAAGCTATGTTCTCCGCTTCCTGGCTAGTCGCGACACACAACCACATAGCGTGCTGAGCCTCAAGGGCGGATACGATAGTTGCTCCCGCTGCTGATCGGAACCTGGAGCCAAATTCCTCCATAAACTGGAAGACCGTAGCGTCTCCCAGTAAGTGGCGGATCCGCACGAAACGTTGAAACGCTGACTACTGAAACAAGCGTGCAATCGAGGCGCTTCGGTGACTCTTTGGGAGTCACTACAACACCAACAACCAACACTACTCTAATGATTCAATAGGCCGACGAGTGAGTTCTGGGGTTCCAACACTAAAGAGCGTTGTTTGCAATTTGACGGTCTATTCGCTTTGATACGAAGTGAACCAGCTTTTTAGATAATGCTCTTTTTAGATAATCTTAGTCGGCCTAGTCGCTAACGCGGTCTAAGTTCAAGAAAGTTGTTTGTATTTTTAATGCAACGGGGGTGGATATGTAATCCAAGGGTTGTAGTTTGTTCTCAAGTTCGTTTTCAGGGTGCAAGATGTATTAGCTAATACCAACTCGACGTCAATATGATCCTAATTTGTCCGATTAACCAAAGTTCCAGATGTTCAGAAGTTCCTTATGCCAGAAGCCAAATGTCTTATTCCTTAATCTGATCCTTTTTATAATCCCAAATGTCCAATATATTGCAGAACCTGAAATACGGGTATGAAAACACTAATGCTTCCTTTGGGTACTCCGAATGAATGCTCGACTTCAAACAAAACACGAGAGCGTCAGCTCTATATGTCCTGATCGAAAGGGGGGGATTCACTGCTCGTCCCTCCGGTCTACGGCTGCCTTTATACAATTTATCTAACGCTGAAAGGAGAAAGGAACGGAAGAGTATCCGAGAGAGCTCGGGAGAGTAACCGAGAAATTAGTACATGACAGAACTGTATGACTGGGAGACGCATGGCACAGGCTTCTGGGCGGAAGCCTGCCCGTAGCTTTTGGTATATTAACTAGACCTGTTGAACGTCAGTTTCGTGGTTAAATAATAAATACGGAAGGTTTTGGATGTTTTTCGTGCTTTAGCTAATATAGCGCCAAGACCGGTTGGTCTTGGTGCTCTTCGTCGCGCCTCCTGACATGGTTATTCTAAGCCCCTCATTGGCTCTTTACTCTCTTGGCTCGCTCCGTCCAAGCCCAGCCGCGTGTTAGAGTTGTGCTGACACCTCGGAAGCCTTCCCGCTTCTTTTGATGCCCGTCAATTGGCTCGGATAGCTAACCGCTCCTTCGGTTAGCTAGTTTCATCCTCGGGTGGTTATCCGCGCCGTCATGATGCCTGCCCCGCTGCGGGTGGCTAACCGTGAGTTGGTCATGGTGGTTTGAGGTATCGTCGGGAATCTCCGTTCTCCTTTGAACGTGCTAGATTCCCAGTTTTGTATACGCCTCGGTCAGAGTCATGGAATGACCCTACATAGTCCTCGCGCCAACGTCTGTACCAGACATTATCCCTTTAGATAATAGTCCTGAATGGATAGTGTATGTCCTTGGTTGGAAACGTGCAGGTTAACCCCAATCTATTCCAGATGGTTGGGTAGTCCTTTAGCTAAACGATCCTAGACCCCTTGGTAATCTAGCCTTTTTACAGAACCGTCATACGATTGAGCCTAGTCTCGTTTAACACACGCTGGGTTCCTTTAGCTAGCGAGTCGGA
The DNA here is from genome assembly GCA_029282135.1 of Mycena belliarum. Lineage (NCBI taxonomy): Eukaryota > Fungi > Basidiomycota > Agaricomycetes > Agaricales > Mycenaceae > Mycena > Mycena belliarum. The sequence continues at coordinate 754,491 of JARJCN010000018.1, forward strand.
CCTCAACCTAGCCCTTGTAGAGATATCTTATAGATAAACGCCTTATAGCTTTTCTGCTAGACTTGTAGTAAAGGCGAAATTGAAAGATTTCAAGCCTGGTCCTATAGCCGGCTTATCATCTCCCCCATTTTTAAATATTGACTGTCCCCAGTCCACCGAACTCTTTATCAGGCATATTTCTGCATTTGGGACAACGCCGATCAGATCGTCGTGCTTGGCGCACTCTGTAACTGATTGACAGCTAAGGTTCAACCATTGCCTTTCCTGGCCAAGGTGTATGTTTTCCTCGCAATACCCCATAGTACAGGGGTATTGACTCATGACTTCGATCTAGGATGGATACCACCTTTGATCTGTATCATAGGGGTGGTTTAGCTATTAGCTACAAGTCGATCCCGAGCCAAATACTAGATTTTTCCGGTATTTGTTCGATAATACTTGTGCTTTTCAAGTTTTCATCCCCAAGTCCTCTACGGCGCTTCTTTCGCATCATCGGGACGGGATTCGGATCAGCGGGCCTGCGCGCTGCGCACTTGACAGGTAAATATAGCCAAAGAGAAAATTTTCACTTTGTCCACAACTCTCATGTCTGGCTTTGCAAACGCCCGTGCTGCCCTCGATTCCGGCCTCCCTGGTGACGACTTTCTCGACTTGGACCCGTATAAGAGCTATAAATCGCCTCCTGCCCTCCCTGGCAGCCATCCCTTGTTCATCTTTGAGGAAGACGAAATTCGTCTCGACTCCAGTCTGACTGAGCCCACCGCTACTAAGTCTCTATTTTTCCTCAATCATTGGGCTATTGCCCACCTGGTGCCATTTATGGTATATCCTGACCGTTTGGGACGTACGAACCCTCAGTACATCGTCTGGTTGTTGGACCAGGCCGAGGTTGTTTTCGTACGCACTTTTAAAACGCTTTAGCTAACCCATTTTTGTGGCTAACCGTCTTTTAGGATACCATGTTCAGATACCACGACCGCCTCCCTCGGTCGCGGATCCTTCACCTGGTGTTGGGCCGCCTTCGCCGCATCGTGGAGTCCGTGGCTCCCACTGATTCGCGCCAAACTCCGCCGGACTCGATCGATGGTGTTCCAAGGGGTGTCATCTGGGAGAAGGCCTTTGCGCCTTATAAGGAGGGTATCATCACGGTACGCCCATTGCTTTTAGCTAATGCTAGGTTCCCGTCTGACCTCGTTTTTCCCATAAGTCCGGTTTCTTGCCCATCGCCTTTCGACTTCCAAAGGTGATCTTTAGCCCTGGGCAGGATTCCAAGCCCTTCAACTATCGCCCCTGCGACATGGCGTTCTTCAAGCTTATCCCTTCGACCTCGCCTGTGCAACTTCTCATGCCGTTCCTCATTCAACGCACGGGTTTAGCTAAACTGGTGTCAGAAGGGCGTCAAGAGCTCGTGGCGGCCTTCGAGGCCTCCCACCAATTCATTGTTCGTCCAACTTTGCCCATCTTTTCGTCCTTTCTTCTATTATCTAACCTTTGCGCTATTTCTTACAGCGCCAGGCTTTGATTGTGGTTCAACAAGACCCGGACTCGTCCTTTCTTGCCGCGCGCTTTTGCAACACCGTCCGAACCCTTGTTCGCTGTTTGGAGGACGTCGGCGTCATAGAGACTTCCGCGGGCCCTCTAGAGGACCTAACAGTTCGTCTATTCGCCGGCGTGGTAACTATTTCGACTCCCTTAGCTTCCTACGTCCTTTAGCTAATGCTTTTAAAATTTTCTAGTTCAAGGATCTCCCTGAAGGCTTCCGCCTTCTTCAACCTGATGAGGGACCCGCGCCAGAGCACGGTCGTCCCTTCGCCACTCCGGACATCGTTCGAGCTGAGCTCGAGGCGACGCGCCAGAAGGTTGAGGAGGAGCGTCTCGCCGCTCTCCGCGCGAAAGAGCTCAAGGACTCGCAGGCTCAGCAGAGGAGGGACGAGGCTGCTAAGGCGGCAGAAATCCGCCGTCAGCGGACCATCCCGTCTCTGAGTGAGATCCGTGAGTCTTAATCCTTTAGCTAATGGTTCGTTTTATTTTTCCTGACTTCTTGTTTTCTAGAGCGCGAGCCGTCGGTCGTACCTCAGACCGAAGAGGAGGAGCGCGACACCACCCCGCCGCCTGTCTCGAAAGGCAAGGGGAAGGGCAAAGGCAAGGGCAAGTCCCCTTCGCCTCCTGAACAGAACGAGTCCTCGGACGAGGACGAGCCTTCTTCAAAGAGGCAGAAGACCGCGTCCCCCAAGAAGGTAAAGCCCTTCGTGGTTTCTATGACCTCCGTTCGGGACAAGCGCCCCACTCGCACGGTTAACTACAACGAGACCAGCAAGCCCAAGCGCGAGAAGAAGAAGAAGGTCCAGTTCTATCCCTTTTTAGCTAATAGTATTTTTCAACCATTCGCTAACTCTGCTTTGTTTTTAGGTTGCTCCAGCCCCATCTGCCGTTGAACCCATCGTGGTCGACACGCCGTCCCCTAAGAACGAGGACGTTATCGAAAAGAAGAAGTCCAAGAAGCGCAAGCGCCGGGCTCCCGAGGAACCTGCTGCCGCGTCCAAGGACTCCAACGTCCTTTATCCCGCGAAGACCCGTCCTGGTCGTGGCCCCAAGCCCGACAAGAAGACTTTCGAGGCGGAGGAGGACATTCCGCAGGTGAACGCCCCCGACCTCCTCTATGCCCTTCCGTACGCGCGTCGTCTTCGCGCTCGGTATGGTGGTTCTTTGGTGCGTACCACCAAGTTTGCCCGTTTAGCTAATGTTTTTATTTCAACACTTTTATGCCTTTTTAGGACGACTATGGTTGCACCAACTGTATCGACGCGGATCGTTTCTGCAAGTCCCGCGGTGTCATGAAGACTTGCCAGCCTTGCAAGGACGCCGGCTCCCAATGTTGCTCGAAGAACCTGACGGTTAGCGAGCACATTACTCGCCTTGGCCATTTGAACCGATACGCGCGTCTCAGTAACTTCGGTATTTTCTTTTAGCTAATGCGTCTTCCTTTTAGCTAATATCTTTATTAGCTTTGAACACCGCGGTTCAAAACGTTCTCAACGACCGGATTACCCTCGAGGGTCTTCATGCGACGATCAACGAGGCCAATATGAGGCTCATGGAGTCCTCGTATAACCTCGGGCAGCTTGTTCACCAGCACCTCGAAGTCTTCGGGCCCGTCAACCTTCCAGAGGCTCATGGCGTCGACGATACCGAGCTCCAGGAAGTCTACGCGAACATCCTGTCACAGGAGTCGACCGAGGCGATCCTCGCCTACGCTGATAACGAGTATGTGGTCGCCGGGGCCCAGCGTCGCGCTGGTTATACGATCTACGAGCCCAACTTGGCGCATGCGATTAGCGAGGAGATTGACGACTACCGGGCGCGCGAGGTTCGACTCAACGAGACCCCAGGTCCCTTCTGGTCTCTCGCCTGTGGGTGAGCCCGTGGCGGGCCCTTCTCGCTTTGAGGGTGCGATGGACGTCGACGAGCCAGCGGGCGTTGAAGCGGGCGGACTCGTGGAGGACGAAGCGGTCGAGGGCGGCGCGGGCGAAGAAGCGGCAGACGCGGAGACGGGTGAAGATGCAGCGGGCGCGAGCGGTGAGGCAGGCGGAGACGCAGCGGACTCCTAATTCGATTTGCACAGAGCAGCGCGGACAACGACGAGCTTTAGCTAATATCCCCTAGGTAGCGTATTTCCTTCCTAGGTTTTCATTTAGCTCTTAGCCGTCCCTATCTTTTACTACCACTTGCGAAATGTATTGAATTTCCGACTCCAATGTCTCTTTCCTGGGTTTAGCTAAACCCTTACTGAGATTGAAAGAGAAGATAAACATTATCTAATCGTTCTGCACTGCAATTTTGATAGAAGCTCAGATTTGCGTCTGATCTAATCTCGTTTATGCCCGGCTAATGTTTCGACCCAAAGAAGGGTTCCTATCATTTGAGTGATAGCCGTCTTTATGAGTTTCATTCCAGTGTTCGTGAGTGACCGAAGTCATTCTCACTTGTTATTTTGGATAAATGATCGTCACAAGTTTTGCGCAGTTTTTCGTATTAGCTAATGCTATCTTTCTCTTCCCTCGTCGATCTCCTAATGCCTGACCCTCATTATCCCGACGACCCTCTTGTCGCCGTCAGCGATGACTCGTTCCCATTCGTGCCTAGAGCACCTTTTGGTATTCAGCCAGACCCGGCTTTGGCAGCTAGCTATTTATTCATGCGGCCTGTGCGTCTTTTCACACCTGTCGTTTTCGTGTTTAGCTAACAGCTTCTTGCCAGACCTTCGACTGTCACGAGTGCATAGCGCATGGTCGTCAATGCAACTTTATTCTATGGGGCGCTGTCTGCAGCGAGTGTCTCGTCACTTATCACTCCGATTGCCGCTTCAATAGCCGCTCCAATTTTCTTCGCGAGATGCACATCTATCGAGCCTCGCTTCTAGATTCAGCTTTATCTGGAGGTGCGTCTCGATTCTCTCTGCCTGAGGCATTTTTAGCTAATCGTTGCCGTATTCTCTCAGATGTAAACGTCTCGCTCATCATGAGTCGTTTTTACGCCAATCTCAAGCTGGCGTTCGCCTTATTCGATGCTCGTCATGGAATCGACGAGGCTTCTCATTTAGCTGGCATGCGAAGCGTTATTGCTAGCTGCGATAACTTTTACTTCTTGTCTAGTCTTCTCTCTTTTTCTGACGAGCTCAACCTCCCTTCGTCTCTTCAGGAGTTGATTAACTGGCGGATGGGTTCCCTTGGAGGTCCTTCCTTAGAATAGTTCTCGCAATTGGTACCTTAGCTAATTCGCTCGCTATCGGGATTCATCATTAGCTAATGATCTGTTGTACCCGATATCGATGGAAAGTAGCGTGCTTCTCAATCGCGAATCTATCCTTCGGATAACATGCCGTACTTTAGCGTTTTAGGCATTTCAATAATGCTTTGTCAACGGCTTTTTGTCGTAGAAGCGTTGGCTTATGGAGTTACTTTGGTACACACGGTGAAACGGTGCACCTGAGTAAGGGCTGCAGAATGGTGACTTCGTGAAGAGCGGACTCTAACACAAAACCCACACACACACACACAACTCACTACAACCAGTACAAAGTGCTAAGATTGAGTTCGGATCCTTCTGAAGTATACAGATAAGATGAATTCTCTCTTTTATTGAAGTGGGACAAAGTATCGACTCGACAAGTTTGGTAGAACTAAGTTCGAGATTACAATAGCTTCAGGTAGCTACCAACCGAAGAACAATCGCGAACACACGAAAACACAGACAAGGGGTTTCGGGTGTAAGGATGTTTGTTTTTTGTGAAAGTCTCCCCGGCTCAAGTCTCAACGACTTTAACACGGACGTGAACGGCTTCCTGACGGGCGCTTGACCAGGCCAGGCAAGGGAACAACGACTACGACCAGACTGCTAAACGCGTACAGGTTCCAATAGCCCAACTAACCGAAATATGACCAGGCTGCTAAACGCGCACAGGTTCCAATAGTAACGGCCGCCTGCCTCTAGCAACTTAACTGAGGACTTTATCGAATTCTCGCCGTGACCCTCCACGAGACGAGGTGTGCTTATCTGGAACTGCTGCCGTGACCCTCCACGAGACAATAGCGTGTACCACCAGAAGCCTTGCAAGCTCAGGAATCAGCAGTTAGCTATAACTGATAAATCTCAAGTTCGCGAAATTGTTAATGGATCAAGACAAAGATATGTTTTTGGTACACAAATCTCCGCAGATACAGAGGACACCAAAGCCTTTAGGACAGAACTAGCTGATGGGCTATTTCCTGGGGCGAGGATGAACTACTGCAATGCGTGCTCTACGTGCTATTTTATAGGTTTTCGCTAAATACATGACAGACTGATATGAGTAAACAGGACAAAGGAAAATGAGTAATGAAACGGATTCGGAACGGAATATAACGGCCACGCGTCCTCTGTATAGTGTCCTTGGTGAGGCTCGGCATCTTGCCAGTCAGCGCGAATGACCAGCCGAGCCATATTGGATATATCGCGGACATGCCGCGGGTTCGCGAACACGTCTTCCTCCTGCCGGGCCTACGCACTAGGCCGGCTTGGTCGGTAATCCGCTAGGATTACGTCCCACAGCTCTGTCAGAGCTCTACGTCTCCCTCCGGCTTGGTTTCGAACCCACATGTTCGCCCGGCACAGTCCCAGAAAGGATATTGAAAATCGCGATCGACAATCAATTCCCCTTTTGGACTGTGCAGATCCCGCGAAAGTGCTTGCGCACTTCTCGGTACATCGACATGATCCCATGATGGTCCGGGTGAGGCCGGACACTTGGTCTACTGGGTACAGAGGGTTCGCTAACACAGTACTTCGTGTAGCGAACTGGTCCAATGTCCGTCATTGTGGTACTAGGTCACTTCGCTACTTCGAACATGACTTCGCTACCTCGCTATCTGCTATGTCTCCTGGTAATGCATGATCCACACAAAGGGTGTCTGAGCTTTTGGGTATATATCTCCGGGGTATGGTATCTAGCCTGCAGGGCAAGCCACGTCCTATCACTAGGATCTGACTCTATCTGTCGGAGCTCGCTACTCTTCTAGGACTGTCTTTGTCTGGCTCCCATTTGGTAGCGAACCGAGTCAAAGTACAGATCCTCAGAATAGGAATCCTCTAGCATCATTAATACGCAACCAGCAGCGCGGAGCTCAGCTCTGGTTCTAATTGTATATCACCGGACGGGAGTCCTCTAGCCGTATGCTAGAAGTCGCTAAAAAGCGTGATTACACGGCTGGTCCGCTACCAGTCGTATCATCTCCCCCTCACTAAATATCAACCGTCCTCGGTTGCCCATTTAGTGGTCTAAGAATGATAGCTTCTTTCGACGTCCAAATTTTTTATTGATTTTGTGCTCTTTTTGAAGACTGTCCAATTGCTTCACCATCATCAACCTGATTTCATGTTTTTGCAGTTCGCGAA